>JBBPOD010000381.1:0-20137 GCA_038091255.1 Tylopilus intermedius | reverse complement strand
GAGATAATGGTCATGTAAAACATCACGAGCCTCGGCTTCTGAGTCATCACGAGTCTCTGCTACCTGCCAAGAGTGAGTAGCAACGATGCCACTACCACAACCACAAGACGCGATCATTAAGGTTTCTTCGCCACTTTGTGCTGCATGGTGTTTGGAGGACTGGCAGGGCATTTGGACATATTTGGTTTTGACATGGCTTGAATGGAGACTATAAGATGACATCAAATTCTGATCAAAGCTAGGAGGTTGTTTGTTACCTTCAAGTTTAGCACCAGAACAGTCAACAATCCCACTATGAGCTCAAAAATTGGTGCTGTTGTCACATTGTTTGGCTGTTGGAGGTATGGGCATGGAAGGCAGCAAGAGCATCTGAAACTTTACCAGATAGAGTGCTGGATTGTGTGGTGTTGGAAAACAGTAAGCCATCATGGGGAATATCCAGAAGATCAAGCTTCCAGTTGAACATCAGTATTGTTGTGATGAGGTTTATCTGCTATGATCCATGGGTTGATAGGACATACAACAGTTTATGAATCTCACCATGGGGAAGTGACTGGCCAGGCTGATTATGACACTCATTGGCATTAGTGCTGCATGGTTTGGCTTTTGAGAACTGTTGGTCAGAGTTCTGAAGATACAATTGCATTGCAGCCTTACTGGGGCCGGTCCTAGAGGGCGTGATCTTGAGAAGCAATGCATGTTGGTCTGGTAAAAATTAAAATGGCATGAAAGCAGAGGATCAAACATGTATGACAAACAATACATAGTACCTTGACCAATGAGAGACAGTTGATCCACTCCAGCTTGATCATCGAAAGCAGCCTCATCTTCAGAAATGATCTATGGCTTATGATTTTGGTTAAGGAAGTTTTGGGATCCCTATGCTTGTTACTTACCTTGCCAGTGTGCATGTCTCCTATTGCTGACAATATTCACATTCGTTATCAGAGTCATCCACTATATGGATGTTTATTCTTGAAAGATATCATGTCAGAGCTGCACCTGAGTCGAAATATGTACATACTCTGAGTTTTGTCACTCGAAGCCAGCAGGGCAAAGGAGGGCCCCAGTGCGCTCGTGTTGGAATCCTCGACCAGACTTCACATTCTGAGGGATGTGTGGGCTAAGAGTCTGGCCTTTGGGTGTGATCCAGTCAATTATTGCACTCTTCATCCCTTTCATATCATTGGCTCTTGCACTGTTAGCACCCTTTTAAACTTGTAGGCAATCCTCTGTCATGGCAGTTTCAAAGCACAAAGAACAGGTAATCTTACCAGTTCTGCGATAGTAATGAGGTCCGCCTCCGACAACTCCATGAGCTGAGTCTCTAGACCTGGAATGATCCTCAACAGCTCACAAAAGACTGAATATTCTTGCTTTTGTCTTCAGAGAGTGCCGTGACTTAGCTTGAGCAAAAAAAAACATAACCTCCGAGGGTCACTTACTGAGCTGTGAGAGAATCTGCGCCATTTTCTTCATGAGGGTCATTCCATTCGTGAACAAAGCTTGTACATTACAAAACATGTGGACCACTTGACTGAAATGGCAGCCATGATGAACTAAAGGATCTGGTGCAGATCTGATTTAATCGTCAGTAAAGAGGGTACTTCATGCAAGGGAAATAAATGTATGGCCATTTCCTTGGTCCTAACTCAAGGGTGTTCACAAGCGAACATTTTTGCCTGCTGCTCCTCATATTGATTGCGAGCAGGGGCCATAGATAGAAGAGCAGGAAGCAGAATGGGAAAATGGATAAGGATGGCAAGAGAGAGCACTCACCTTTATATACCCTAGGTCTGATCTTGTTTACATGCATGACAAGTGTCATGGTACTAAGCAGAGATGGGATCTAGCACCATCAGGTCAGCTAGATCTGATCTCGCTTTACATATCGACAGAGCTCACCATTTTCCCATCTCACTGAATTCGGCAGCTGTGAATCAAGCAGATCTCAGCTTATGACCCTGATTTATATACAATTTGGCGGCTGAATCGGGTAGCCGAAGATCTTGGCTAAGCAAATGCTTGAATTCACTGACCACAGATCATCATAACTTGGGTTGACTCACCAGAAAGAGCCACTGGCGTAAACAGAGTCCAATATGATCATGCCATTGTCGAAAAAGTGGTGGCGACCCTAAACCCCCACTTGTTGCCATTGATGACACAGCTGGTAGGAGGGATCCAGTGCCATTGGACGGCAATGTTGGTATGACCATGGCACTGTTTTCCAAGAAACCACAGAAGATCTTTCAGTACCAAACATATTATAAATGGGTGTCAATGAGTACATGCATACCAGTGACAGTAGCCGCCTGAGTTGATACCTGCGATCCACAAACCAGACTCACAAAAGGACCTTGCGGCTCATTGTCTTCAAGTTGGCCTTTTGAATGCCGACACCAGGAGCGACCATAGTCTCTGCATGGGTCATGGCGGCGGCATGCATGATGGTGATACTGACTGCCATCTCACAATTGTAGTGTCCCAAGGCATAACCCATAGCAACTTCACCAATACTGCAACTTGAACATGATCAGCCAGGATAAAGATGACATGAAATATACCTCACCTGTGACCAACCACAAGGTCCACCAATGCGACCTGAACAAACACTAAAGACAAGACGACCTCTTGGATAGGCCACACCCTGTTTGCAGGCAGTTTATATTCAATCCCAGGAATGAACCATGACAGGCTGGTATGCTGAACATTGACTCCTGTCCATACCTCTTGACCATGATGTGATCGTTCTGGTGGATAAACAGGGTAGGTCTCAGTGAGCTGACAACCCATGAAGAGATGTTGTGGGTCCTGACCAGCAAACACCAGACATAGGTTCGGGCTTGCATCATGATGGGAACAGGTTTCGAGAACTTGAGAGACCAATCTACTAGTAGCAATGACCCAATGGCAAACTTGAAAGCATGACTGGGATAGGCATGTGTTTGACGGGAAGCGAAGCATGCGATCATCAATTATTCCATTGAATGCATTGGCAAGAGCATCTTTCTAGTGTCCAAGGGTGGGTTCTGTGAGGGGCCTCTTTTGGTTGGTTGGTGGCACAACAGACTGAGTGGTCAGCGACAGTCTCCATACTCTCCAACACAACGCTTGCATATGGAGGTCACGAATGCTCTGTTTGACTCGGAGGCAGCCATCTCTGAGATAATGTTCTCCAACTAGTGAAGTCGCCACTGCATCAGTCGACAAACTGGTACAATGGCCAGAACAATACAAACCATGGTTTGAACCCACATCTCCAGAGCAGGAAAGTTGATCTTAAGGTTGGCTTTCATGAATCGGATGTTTGGAATGATCTCTTTGTGGATGCAACATCAAAGATACTTTGACCATACTTGCCATGAAATTGCAGCTTCCGGCATGCCCAATGTTTGATTTGATGCTTCTGATCCTGTACACCTCAGTAGCATGATGGATTAATCATCAATGATGTCATGCACAGCATGTGCTGACTGATCATGTTATCTTATGAGTCATCACCATCATGTCATCACAAAGATAAACGATTAGGGCCTAGACCATGATAAAGTAATCCGAGTCTAGACCATGCTTAGTAATAAGCTTTGATCATTGACTTAGGAGCATATCCCTTTTGGTATAAGCTTAGTCATCATCTGTGATTTCGACACTCCTTCTCATGATGAATGTGGCAAAGAAGATATCATACCTATTGCTGAACGTAATTGTTCAAGCCATGGACCAGGCAGATTCTTGGTGAACATATCGGCCAATTGTTTGGCTGTTTCGATATAGAAAAGCTTGACTTTCTCATTAGCTACGCATTCGTGCACATAATGTTCAGAAAGATCAATATGCTCTGTTTGACCTTCTACTTTGTCATTTTCGGCAAGAAACATCGCACCTTGGTTATTACAGAACATTGGTATGGATGGAATCTCAAAACCAATTTCGAAGAAAAGTGATTTAAGCCAAGATATTTGTCGTCCAGTTTCACTCATGGCTTTGTATTCTGCTTCAGTAGATGACAATGACAAGGTCTTTTGTCGTCTAGAGACCCAAGATATGGGTCCATTTGCGAGAAAGATCAGATATCCAGTTGTGGATTTTCTGCTAACAAGGCATTGTGCCCAATCTGCATCAGAGAAGGCAATGAAGCCTTCCTGACTTGATCCATTGAACTTAAGTGCCAGCTTCAGAGTGGAAGCTAAATATTGAATGATATATAAGGCATGTTTGACATGTTCTTCGGATGGATTAGCAGAAAATTGGGACATTTTTATGACGGCGAAAGCAATGTCTGGTCTTGTTCCAGGCATAATGTAAAGCAGAGAGCCAATGATTGACTGATAACAGCTGTGAAGTTCAGAGTTAGGATCTGATTTATTAGCGTTTGGTTGATAGCCAGTAGGAAGAGGAGTCCTAGCTGTTTTAACTTTATCTAGACCAAAGCGTTGAATGACTTTCTCAGCATATGCACATTGATCAAGAATCAAGGTCTTTGCTTTGTGATCATGAGTGATACACATACCAAGATACTCTTTGGCTTCACTGAGATCTTTACATTCCCATTTCTTCATGAATGCCTGTTTCTTTTCTCTGAGGAGTTTGGGATTAGACCCAGTGAATAGACCATCATCAACATAGACAATAAAAATGATGATATTATTACCCGCAAAGTGAAAATAAACACCAGCATCAGATACACATTGCTTGAATCCCAATGAAAGGAGCGATTTGTGTAGCTCCTTGTTCCATTGCAAGGAGGCTTGCTTGAGGCCATAAATGGCTCTTTTCAAGCACCAAACCTTAGATTCCTGACCTTTTTGGACATATCCTTCAGGTTGTTCAAGATATATCTCTTCATCTAGTTGTCTGTATAGGAAAGCGGTTTTGACATTGAGTGCCTCGATGTCCCAATCCTTTAAAGTGCGGCTAGAGCAAGAAGAGTTCTCACTGTTTTGAATCTAGCAACCGGTGAGAAGGTGTCCTCGTAATCTAGGCCATAGACTTCTGTAAAGCCTTTAGCAACAAAGTGAGCCTTATAGTGGCCATCGCTTTTCTGAACAAAGACCTAGCGACCTTTTACAGTCTTTTGATTAGCTGGTTTATCCATGAGTTCCCAAACATCACGATCTTTAATGGATTTCATTTCTTCATCACATGTGTCAATCCATTTCTTCTGTTCATCTTTGGGCAGTTTATATATGTCTTTGAAGTGTTTTGGCACATCATTAACTTCTACTGCATGACTAAGAAGATTGGCAAAAGATCTCTGAGTGAATGAAGATTCATCGTTGCTTTCCTCTTGTTGTGGAGGTTCTCTATAAGGGCCTGGATCAAATTGTGGTGCGTCTTGTTGAGGCACATCTTCCTGCATAGGTTCTCTCATAGGTGCATTGTTAGAGGGTCCTGCCTGAGGAGATTCCTCATTGTGGACAGGTCCTTGACAATTACATCTTCTTTCTTGTAAGATGTCCTTGACAAAGTCTCATTCCTTTCGAATGTCCTGTTCAATCTCTGGAGGAGTTCGATCTCCATAGATGAAGCTAGGATGAACATTTCATTTAGGAATACGTTTGCTTCGTCTTCATATTTCCATGTCGCCTTGTGGATGAGGTTGAGCTATTGAGGACCTCTGTAAGAATGAGGAACAGCAGGTCTCCTTTGAGGTGGAGCAGAAGATCTCGGTTGTTCAAGAAGTGGTTCCACTTTTCTTCACTAGGAGGATTAGCTGGCTTTTGCGGTGGTTCCGCTCATTGAGCTGGTTCCTTAGCCTTAGCTTTACTTTTATTCCTAGGAAGATCCCCATCATTGACTTCCTCAATGCGAACACAAGGTTGTCATTTAGGAGGTTCAGGAGGTGTTTCATCAGGGTGAGCAGGAGGCTGTTGCTGCTGCAGGGCTGGATCCTGATGGGGATGATGTGGTTGATGTCTAGGTGGGATATTATCATCCTGAGAGCCGTTGCTATCAGTGTCACCATTGTCATCATTACCAGTATTGTCATGTTCATTTTCTAGATTAGGGGATAAAGGTGGTAAGGCTTTCTTCTGATTGGGACAGTGGGAAAAGATATTCTCACCAAAAATGGCATTGTGAGAGATAATGACTCTCCTCCTGGCTTGAAACTAGAAGCGATATCCTTTGGTGCACTTTTCATAGCCTATAAACATGATGATCTCGCTTTTTGGGGCTAGTTTATTGTTTCGTTGCTCTTTGGGAACAAAGACGTAAGCAAGACATCCAAATGTTCTGAAATAAGAAACATCCGGTTTAGTTCCATCCCATTGGCTTATAGGTGTCTTCCAGTTAAGACGGCACATTGGTTGTTGGTTATATATATGGAGAGCCATTTCAACCACATCTTGCCAGAAGATTGGTGGCAGACAAGCATGGTGTCTCATTGCATCTTCTTTCTCAAGTATTGTGCAGTTAAAACATCCAGCTCTACCATTTTGTTGAGGGATGTATGGGACTGTTTTCTCATGTTCAATTCCTTGTGAGGATAGGAACTTTTGCAAGTCCAAGGAAATGTATTCCCCCCCATGGTCTGAACATAGCCAAGACAGTTTATTCCCAGAATGACATTCCGCCCAAGTGAGCCAAGATTGAAAAATCCCAGCCACATCTGACTTACGCTTCAAGAAAACAATCAAGCCAAAGCTTGAGTAGTCATCCAGGAACGTCATCATCCAATGATACTGATCATGAGATCTGGTAGGAAACTCGCAAAGATCCATATGGACTAGTTCCAAGGTATGAGTTGCATGAGACTTGGAGGGTGGGAAAGGGGTCTGTGTAGCCTTGCCCAATTGGCAATCTTTACAAGGAGACCAGTCAGCTGGCTGTTTCTGAGCAGGTATACTGTTAATATGCCGAAAGGCATGTTTTAATGTGTTATGTGAACAATGTCCAAATCGCATGTGCCAAAGGTGATAAGAATCGTCCTGAAGGCTGTTACATCCTTTGGAGGTATCTAGTGTTTCCTCTTTGAACCAGTGGTGTGTGTCTTTCTTATTTTGCTGAGCAGCAGAAATAATAAGACAGCCTTTATGGTCCCAAAACTGAGTCTTGTCAGTTATTGTACACATGAAACCAGACCTTGTAAGGGTGGTTATCAATAACAACCAACAGGTGTTGTGTGGCAAATACCAAACCTCTAATAAGGTCAGGTTATGATGCTGTTTCCCATTAAATATCCATAAAACCACTATACCCAATCCATAAATATGGATGATTTCTCCTGAAGCTGTGCAACAATGTTCGACATTAGTCCCCAAAGACATAAAATCCTTTTTAAAAGGGGACATACAAGCTGAACAACCAGAATCAACTAACCAAGAGTCGTTATCTTCTTTCTTAGAATCAGTCACAGCATAACAGGAATAATCATTTTCATAATCATCATAACTAGCATCACAGTAACCATGATCCTCAAAAGGATCTGAGGTCCAAGAGAAAATATCTCCTGCATAGCCAGTTTTCTTCATTTTACCAAACTTAACAGTCGGAGGATCTGCCATCAAGATTTGGTGTCCTTTGGAATCATCCCTATAAAGATTTGGTCCCACTCATGTTAGAGCTGCTTGAGCAGGACCCGGAATGAAAGGGCTGGTCATCATGCTTTGCCAGCTTAGATGGTCCTGCCACATCCATTCCATCATCTTCGCCATATTCTCCCCAGTCCAATACCTCATCATAAGCATTGCCCTGATATTCCATGGCATTCATGCCATCGGAATCCACCAACGTTTCATTGGGGTTAGCCAATGTGTCTTCATTGGTATCCATTGCAACGTTGGCCACATGAGTGTCCATTTGATGTGAATGGGCCTTGCCTCTGCCTTTGCCTTTGAATTGCTGGGGTACAGCAGATCCTTGGCCACGTTTGCATTTGTACTGGGAAGCATCACCATTGGGATGTTTATAGTCATCCCAGTGTTGAGTGGTAGTATGACCCACACCCCCACACTTTTCGCAGGCATTGTGTTTGAACATCGATTTCTTTGGGTTTTGCTTCCCTTTCTTTGGTTTGAAAAGTTTGTTAGACTTTTCTCTGCCACCTTTAATCCTCAATTCCTCAGCGAGGATCATGGGGGTTATGATGGGCATGATGAAGGTCGCCGCATCCTTCATATGCACTATAGTAGTTACCAAGGAATCATACTCCTTGGGAAGTGCAGCACAGCAGATTATCGTGCACAGGTTCTGTTCCAGATTCATACCTGTGGCATGTAACCTGGAGAAGGAAGTCTCCAGTTGACCTAGCTGTAAGGACATTTCTTTGTCAATCGAAGGTGTCCATCTTATGCATTACTTAAAGACAGCAAATTGACCTGTAGGGCCAACATCAGCAAACTGCATATGCAGTTGGGCAAGAGAGGTAAATGCCTTAGAGATGATAGCAGCTGGGGGAGCTGGATAGGAATCGTCAGAAGACAAGATATGAACGCGAAATTCTTCCTTGATAGAAAGTGATATAGCACTACTAGTATTGGCCTGGGCGTCCTCAGTGAACCATTTTTCCCTTAAAGTGTTAGCATCAACGATTGCTTGCGCATTAGCGCCTGCTGCTGCTTCTGGGGGACAGGTTTGTTGTCCATTGGCAATCCATTGGACTTGAATAAGTCCAAGGTAATCCATTATAGTGTGGTGCCAGACTGTATAGTTGCTTTTTCCAGCAAGAAGAATGACATTCTTAACAAGGGCTTCTTTAGAGGACATGGCTGTATTCAGAAGAGGTCAATGATGATGAATAAGGATACATGGTTGGAGACAAGAGGTGAAGAAGAAGAAGAAGGAATAATTCTTTTTGAGCATTTTGAACAATGAACTCTTTGTTCCATTTTGTCAAAGTGAAGCTTGCCTTTGAAAGACATTTGCTTCTTTCTTGGACTGTAGGAAACATAAGGTCCATGTTCTGCACTCACTCTTTGTTCCCATTTGGAAACAAATAGAGGTTCTTAGTAATGATAGTTTGCAAAAGTGTTACCATCAATACTAAACTCTTTATCATCATGATTCCAATAAGGTATGATATTAAAACAAGGCAAAACATAGTTCAATAATATGAAAGGAAAATTATCACCGCTAAGATCGCAGTTTAGCAGGATATCTACTGCATAAGGGACGCAAAGCCAAATTGGGAGAGGGAAGACATCATGGAGAGGATCCAAGAGTTCTGACCTGTGGTCTCTTTTGAGAACTTCCAGGTGCAGATTCTTCTGTCTGCATTCCTCAGCTCTCTCCTGGACACTTTCGTGCAGCCAGGAGTTCAAGTCGTAGGCCTTGCAAGACCATTCTCTCATCTTCCAAGTCCCTATAAAGCCTTTCAAAGGCTTTATTAGCTTCTGTGAGTTCCAAAATCGCAAAGTTGTTAGTAACATGGAGATCTCTGTTAGAAGCCTCCAAGCAATCGACTTTGGCTTGAAAGTGGTTTTGGGCCATCTTCATTGCCTGATCTGTTTCATACTGGCACAAAGAATTATAAAGAGAGAAGAAAGCCTTTCGACGAGCAGAATCCAAAGCCAGATTCCAAACTTTTTTTCCAGGCACATCCCACCAGTTATATGCCTCTTCCTCATGTGTGGTTGGCATGTCGTTTGGATCAAGAAAATCCTCGACTTTGACCATCGAAGATGGCCACACCATATAGTTCTGCACATGGAAATTGGTTAGCCACTCAAACCCCTCATGGTGAAGGAGTTTTTCATGTTCGACATTGGAGGGGAAAGCAGGAGTAGGATGGACAACAACCAGACCATTTCCTTCAAGAACCGAGGCAAGGGACTCATCCTCATAGACCGTTAGAGCTCTATAACCTTCCCCGTGACTGAAGAGCTCTTCGTTGGACATGATGACCATCCTGGCATGATACCAGCTAAGTCTGGGAACAGTTTCTGGTCCCCTGACATTCTGGGGGTCCAGAGCAGCAGCCCCTGGCAAAAGGCTCCTTGCGTTAGCTCGGAGTGCCTGGGGTCTGTCTCATTGATCTGCAGCCTGTGCAGGTTCATATATTGGGAGTGGTTGTTGTAAGTCATCTATGTCAAGAGGAACATCTGGATTAGCAGCTACTCCTTCACCTAGGAAGACTGGAGCGATCGCATTCCTAAATCCCTCATTGAAAAGATGATCGGCAAGTTCATCTGCCCTAAGTCTTTCTGGGTCTAAGCCCAGACATCAAATGCCTTGTAATCAGCGTTTGCGTTCCTCAGCTTCTGCCATTCTAGCTGCTCTCATTTGAAAGTGCCTGGCATTATTAGCTTGTTCCAAGCATACTTGATCAAGAATGTGATCTCATACAGCGAATGGAACAGGGTTCCTTCTTCTGTTCCTTTGTCCCCTTGGGAGATCTGGATCAACAGGAGGAGGAGCTGCTTCTAATGCTCTCCTTTGGAGATAGGGATCCTCCCTCAAATAAGGAGGGGAATTGAAAAGGATATCATGCATTTGTAAATTGTATCTACTCACTATGTAAGGAGGAGGATTGATGCGATCTGGTTCAGTGTTATCTGCAGAGGGAATCACCTGATAAGTCAAAGAATGCAATGTGTTAGTGGTCCTGATCTGTATTCCAACATGGTGATAATCACCTAGGAAAAGGTAGTAACATGAGAACACAAAAGTGTGCCCCATTAGTACTATGAGTAACTGGGTTTGCCAGTACTCATCAACCCATGGTCGTATTGGGATGTAGACCAAAAAGTTGAGCATAAGCCACTTAGGACTCAGCCCTTCAGGTACAGTGAACTTGAAAGCAGGAAATGGCATCATGAGGACGTATGCATATAAACCCTTAGCTATCAGGGCTCATAACCTATCAAAAGTACCATGAGTATGGAAGGCTCGAGTACAATGACAGCAACAGCGCAGAACCAGTGGGTATACTCACTGGTAACAGTACCAAAGGTAGAAAAGATAGAGGGTGATGGAGTTGGTGTAAGGGCCTATATAATCCTTGGAGTGATCTGATGAGTGGGAGGTCAAGAGTACTTTTTTATTGTGCAATGAGTGAAAGCCCAGACTTGTGGGCTGCCCTAGGGATACAGTAGCCCCATACAGTCTTGTCCTACATAGGGAATCATTCCCCAACAGGACAATAATATGATCCAAAAAAAAAAAATGTTGTCCATGTCAAATTGGGGCTGAGCCGGCGTGCTGGAAGGCAACTGACAAGCACATGAAGCTCATCCTTTAGTTACTTGATCATGCACTGAGAATTGGCAAAGTACTCAGACAGTTTCATGGAGAAAGGTACCGGGATCAGCTTGGAGAGGGATGACACAGGATATGGTAATGGTGACAGTGAAGGTTGTTTGTGTCTAAGAGAGCCATGAATGAAACAGGATGATTGTACTGCATGACACACCAAATTTGCTTGTGAGTTGCAGTGCTCCAGAATGAGACTGATGAACTGACCAAGGCTGTGATCAGTGTGCCACTCCTTTCCAGAGCGATGCACTTGGCATCCGAGTCCTTGCTGCTGTGGATGTGCCATTTTGAGAGTGTGGTCTGGTTGAATAAGTCGAGACAGTGGATATTGCTGTTTTGAGATAAAGCAAAGAGCTGCTTGCCATCTATTGACCAGGCAAGAGATCGGGAATTTGAGCACTGAAGATGAGATCTCCATTCTGACTATTCAAGCTGTGGATGCAAGTCAGGCAACATGGCAATGTGCATTGTACCATCACTTTTGTACCCCTAGGGGTAGGTGAGTGAGGGGAAGGACCAGGGTCGGCACATGTGGAGACAAGGGTGCATGATGGTGTCATGTTGTTGTTGCAGCATTGTTGTGGGCAAAAGCCTGGACTACATACTGGAAGAACATTTGTTTGTACTTATATATCTACAGTATAGGGCAGGTCCTGGAGATGGATTAATCATCAATGATGTCATGTGCAGCATGTGCTGACTGATCATGTTATCTTATGAGTCATCACCATCATCATGTCATCACAGAAATAAACGATAAAGACCTAGACTGTGATAAGGTAATCCGAGTCTAGACCATGCTTAATAATAAGCTTTGATCATTGACTTAGGAGCATATCCCTTTTGGTATAAGCTTAGTCATTATCTGTGATTTCGACACAGAGGAGGGCGAAGAGGTGTGTGTGTGGGAGCATTGGATTGTTGTTATGGTCAGCACATGTAGAGGAGGAGGACAAGGGTGCACCTTGTCATCGTGACTCAGAGGTGAAGGAACAGTGGGGGGTGACAAAGGAGCATTGGGGCATTGTGTTGTCATCACAGTCGGGCCAGGTCGGCACGTGTAGATGAGGATGAGGGTGTACGAGGACATGACAGGTGGAGGAAGGTTGGGTGAGGGTATGACGCCAATTGTCGTAAGACCTTGGTCCTTTGGAGGGAGTGGTGGCATGCGATACTGGCAGGCCCATCAGCCACTAGCAAATACAGGCAAATATGCTGCTCTGAGTCTGTGGCTCTGTGTGAGGGTGCTAGTCGACGTATATTGTATTTTGCGTTTGAGTCACAATCATCATGCTACATAGCACAGCCCTCTACCAATCTATGGTGTAGAAGTATCCTTTTGCTGCTCATTTGGTCTATGCCGTGGATTCCAAATGTCATCCAGCATCTCAATGTCATGCTTCACAAGGATAGGTTTCAAGTTGATCACACCATCTGGTCTCCACATCTCCTCCATGTTAACCAACATCAGGTAGACTGCACCATTTGCTTTCCCTGACCAATCAAAGTTGATGATCTTGAAATCAGTGCTGTTTAACCTAGACACCATAACATTGGTACTCTGGATGTCCCTATGGACAAAGCCTGCCTGGTGAAATTCCACTAGTTTAACCTCTATTAATCCCTGCCAATGCCAGGTGGTCATGGTGGATTTGGATTTGGGTTTAGATTTGGGTCTCTGTGCATGGTACAATGTTTCATACCCAGCATGAATATTGTCCATGATGACCATAAACCAGTTACCGGGGATGATCTCAAAACCTAGGAGTGTAGGCATGCAACCCAAAGCCATGCAGTACTTGTGAGTTTCTAGTGAATATTGTTGAATGAATTTGATACAGATTGGCCAGCCCTTTTCAGAATCTTCAAACACGAAGAACACAAGCTTCTCTGTTGATGGTTGCTCCTTGTATATAATATTCTTCACATTCTCGTCAATCTGCAAGGTGTAGGTGGTGCAGTATGGAAAGATTTGGGGGGTGGACGTAGATTCTGGCACTTTCAAGGCCTCTATGTATTCTTTCAGGGTCTCGCTAGCATTGTGAAATGCGACCATATGTCGTGCTAAAAGACAGAGACTGTTGCTCTCCGATGAATGGAAATGACATCTGATAGGCATTGTTAACTGTTGGACTACCGGACGCAGGTTCCATGCAGCACCGGTGAAGGCAGACAGTCAGCAACATCACATTGGCATTTGCACACAATAGAGACCAACCGAAAATGCACAACAACAGACATGGCAGAGTGGAATTGTCATCTTGGGCGCCGTCTCACTTGTTGACTCCACATAGTATCCTATGCTCTGAAAGTATGGCTCTGCCCCGGTACTCCCAACCTTGTTCTTGAATTCAACCACAATGCAAGTGTGACCTTTGACACAGATCTGGCTGTCTGGTTCATTTGTGGCGTTTCCCACTTTTGAGACCATGCAATGAATACCATACTTTGCAAGTATTCTCCGAATTGCCACAGCCTGGCAGTTCTCGTCACTGTAGATGGTTGACATGGCAAGCACCAAGTTGCGAGCAAATCAGTGGTCGTATGCAGTTGTTTTGATGTCCTTCCTGTCCTGGATGAATTTGCCAAAGAGGGGATCAAGTACTAGTAAGATAGTGGGGATATGATCCTTGGGTTCTTGAGGGCACCCGCAGGGAATAACTTTGTGGTTCTGACCTTGCTGCTTTCTGAAGCTTTCAGGGCCGCCACTCTGAGAGGGTTGTGTTGTTGTTTTTGAGATACTTTTTGTGTTCGTATCGTATTGGGGATTCAGGTCTGCAAGGGGCACAGGAGGAAAATGGCCTGGATGCTATGATTCGCTAATCAGCACATGTGGATGGGCGAAGACCCAAACATGCATGCAGAGGGGCCACTTGCTCAACAATGACCTTGAGCATCGAAGAAAATGGAACAGTATTGGATGTGATCCCCACTGTTTGTTCATTACTGACAAAGTAGCCCTCTCCTGTCCTATCGAGAATCTTGTCCAGCTCATCCTGATGTTGGTACGTGAACATGTAGAGATTTAGGTTGCTAGCATCGGAATCGTGAAGGTGCGAGAAATTTTTCACAGCTGCAGGTTTGAGCGAAGAAAGGTGTGTGTATTCCTCGGCAACACAATAGTGAACTGTTGTGAAGAATGAACACATTGAGCCCAACATGTGATTTGTATTTCTGGGAGGTCTACATCACAACACTCAGATCGAAGGTTGAATAGAATTATGACGTGTGCACATACCAACAATCAGGTGGAGTTGATCTTGACCTTCCTGAAATTTCTCTTTCTTCCATGTTGGAGGTAATATCAATGATAATGTTTGTGAAATACAGATGGATGAGCCCAATTGAGAGATGGATAACGCTTTGAGAACACTTGAGTTATTGACATCTGAAATGTTCATGGGATATTTTTCTAGGACTTTGTACAGATGCACAGCATCCTCAGGGCTGCCAGTGGGTAGTTGGGATTTTGCATAAATGCATTCTCATATTTTGCCAAAGAGGATGTCCAGGGGCATTTTGAGGAAACCATAGTCAGTGAAGTTTGTGTTTGCCCTACCCACCCAGTAGTACAATACTGACTCGGAAGACCCACTCATTGTGAATGTAGTGGTGAATCATTTCAAAGTTGGATGTTGGATGTTGAACATTGAACAACAAACTGGGGTCAACTTTTCCCATACCATAGGCCCTATCTATGGATGTAAATGGCTACCAGTCTGAGTACCCCTGCAGTGATTTTTATGTAGTCAATGGCCCCAGGAGGATTGAATGATATGAGCTTCAAGGAATGGGCATCAAACAAAGACAACTTGTATTTGTCAATATCTACGGATGCAGGCTTGGAAAAAACAAATTGAAACTAGCTGATGTGAATGGTCAACATGTGGGCTGAACCCAGTTCTGTCTGTGGGAAAATGGTATCAATTGGCACAAAATCAAGGAGGTTAAGCCACAGTATGCGGCTTCTTTTTGCTGCCTGTTCAGATGTCTGTTCCTCTGGTAATATATGTCCTCCAGGAATGACAAAACTGACTTGTAAACAACTGCAAACCATGCAACATATTGAGTGAGTGTATCAATGTGCATCGTCTTTGTGGCAGCTTCTAACTCCACAACTGACTGCAATGTAGATTTGTCAGTATATGAACAATGAATAGTTGTGATATGTACTGTGGAGAGCACAAACGACACAGTTTGAATTGTACAGGGGACAGCAGTCATGGGGCCGTCAGAGTTTGGTGCCCCGGGGACCACAATGTCAAACATCCCCACAGAGTCTTTGAGTCGAAGCGTGTGTAAGACAATGTCCCACACAGCTTTACATGCAAACCACTGTACCTAGAACAGGAAGTGAGGACTGAGACTCAGACGAGATACCAACAAACTTACATCAAACTCAGATGATTCTCTTCACAGAGAATGCCACATATTGTATCCCCAATGCTTGTCCCAATGAAGTAAGTGGACAATATAGTCGAGAGGCTGAGCCCTCAGGCTGTCAGAGTCAGGCGCGTAAGCTGGGATAATTGAACTGGGGTATGATGATCTGTGCCGGTGCTCAACTGGTGCTGGAGTGAGCAAAACCTTGATGGCTGACCAAATGTGTGAAAAGAACTGGGGAGGGACTTCTTTGATTTGGTTGTGTAAAAGGTTGCGGAATGTGCAGTCTTCAAGCGTCATGGAAAAATATGACAGGAAGGCTGCAATAACGAGCCCTTGCACTGGGGTATGTTAGATCTTATACAAGACAGGAAACACAAGTCAGCCTACCTTCTTCTGGCTCCCAATCCAGGTTGGTCTCGTGGTGGAATTGAATCAACTGGTCAATAATGTCTAGCGTTTCGTTCAATGACCCCGAAAGCAACAGTTTTTTTAATCCTATCAACATCATGAAAACCATCCTTGCCTTGGCATCATCTACGATATTCGACCATATCGGGGCAACGTTGGCCAGCATGGCTTGAAGTTGTTCTATGACAGTCTTTAGTGCACAAATGTCAGTTGAAAACTGAGTAAGACCTATGCTCTTGGGAGTATACAGCAGAGGAGAGCGTGTTCCGACACCCCCAACTACCTGTCACTTGTCTTGGAATCGAATTGTATGCACTTGGGCTTGTGTGCCAGTAATATTTGGGTGTAGGACGCTCAGATGCTGTCATGGAACAACTTCCATGTGACTGAACTGTTGTAACAGAAATGAGAGAATTATTGACATGAGTTATACCGATACTAGTAGGTGACTTACTGGCACTGGCAGTGGGCTGAGACCACTTGGGCTGCGAAGTGGGTTCTGGATGCGGCTACTGCATAAACCTGGTGTCTGAGTCCATCACAGCAGGAATTGAAGTGCTGTTGACATGGTCATGGTCATGGTAACTTGGGAATGTGAACTGACTTGGATCCTGTGCCATTCTGATCCAGGCTCAGAGGACAGGAGTTGTTGGACAACTTTTGAATCAAAGCAGCCTTCGCCAATAAGGATGTGATCAGCTTCGGATTGAGATCTGCATCTCAGATCGTTTTCCAGCAAGTGGGCATTCCCATGATCTCAGTTCCAAATCTGACATTAGGCATGTGAAAGCTGGCTTGGTATCACTAACTGTATGAACAGTGTCTTGCATGTGGCATCATGACTGGCAGCGAGCACAGACTGAGCAACTTCAAGTTCACAATATTTCCCAAAAATTCACATGCCAACACGGCTCCAAGCCTTGTGCCAACCAATGCCCTGACACATGTTGCTTATAACCATACTTGTGCATAGTGTATACCGTACTACGGCCATGATTACAGCAGCAGCAGTAGTTGGAATCTGTGACTACTGCTGACCAAATTGAATTAGATAAATTAAATCAGTTATTTGAAATGATTTGAATGAACCACTGACTCAGTTGGAAAACATGTCCACAACAACTTGAACCAGCTCATACTAGTAGTATGACATGACTCACGAATACCTAGTAGCTGTCATTTCATGTAGTTAACACAGACTGGAGGACTCAAGGTCCTAAAAGCTCAAAATCAAGAAGCTGTGTTCCTGAGTCCCTGACAAGATATTATAGTTAGTCACGGTGGTACTTACATAGTACAACCTGTTTGAAGTCGATTGCTACACGGAGTTAGCAATCTCCGATGGGTCTTATTTATATTCTGTCATCTTAATCGAGCTCCTTTTGCTTACAACCGAGTCGTTGTTCATTATGTCTTGCACCATGCTTGAAGCATACTCCTTGTCAATCTTCCAACTAGGTCCTGGGGAAGAGTTGCCTGCTGCTCCAGCACCACCTTGTATTACACGGACATCATCACTGCTGAGTCCCTTTTTGTCTGCAGATGATGGTCTACTTGTAGGCTATCATGCCTACATCGAGTCCCTATGCAGAGTCCCTTACATTAATGTGGTCGGTATTTTGTTCTCAACAGTTGGATGCATTCAAATTGTTACATCCTTAGGCCTTCTCTCCTATTCCGGGTCCATGCCCATTGGACAGTGCCTTGCAGGAATACAGGGAAGCTCTGGGGGAAACATTTCTGGTGGTGAAGCTACTTCTTTGCATTCAACAAACATGTGAAGAGTGCAAAATAGTTCTACATTACTATCTCAGCATGGATGATATTTGATGGGTGGCTTCTGAAAACAACCCGTTTGGAAATTTGGAAGGTGCAATTATTGGTGCAAAATACATTCGTGTGGTGTGTGATCAAAGCTTGCAGTCATTCCATTTTAGTGATGGTGTGAGTCAATGCTTCATAACAGATGTGACTCTCCTACTAACATGTGGCCTGAGTGAATCCTACTCCTAGGCTCATTGTACCACCGAAATCTTGCTTTCTTTAGAGGGGCCATGCAATGCCTTTCATGGCAATGTACTTCATTATTTGTTTCATTTTTGATAGTGCTGATCCTGATGCTGCTTTATCTGGTGTTTGTGATACCCGACGAAGTCTGGCCCTGTATTTTTCCCTAGGCCACTGGTGCCTCTTTATTTGTTGTGTTTTCTTAGTTGCACGGAGTTTTGTGCATTCACGATATTATTGCATCCTCCAAGTTACACCCATCATTCACTTAACAAAGTTTGTAAACCCCCTGTGACCCATCCTTTACACCTTAACTAAGTGAACTCAGAATGGAAACATCGCCAAGTCTGGCTTGGAGTGTTCTTTGCAATGCCTGGGACTACCACATTGTTCCATCTCCAGCTATCAACCCAAAGGACTAAGTTGAAGACTCATTTATTATAAGCTATCGGAGCAGACCTTCGCTTCAAGTCCAGTACCTCACTCATTGAGTCAGACCTTTCTCAGATCTCTGAGTCCGCCAGAGTGTTTCACCTCCTCAGACTGGCACTTCTGCGAGTCAGCCAGCTGCTTCAAGTATTATGTCTGATCCGATTCAGATATTCAGTCAGACTTGTGTCTGCGGTTGCATGTTCTCTGATCTTGAAGGCTTTACCAGGCATGAAAAAGGCTGTCTCAAGGGGAAAAAAAGACTGTCCCATGTCCTCAGCAGGGCAAAGGAGGTATTCAGAGCCAAGAGAGCCAGATTGTCCTTACCGACCACTCACTTTGGGTTGGATCCAAGTCAGGAAGTGGCGAGTAGTGATGTCAGTGACAGGTTGAGGCAGAACCAGGACAGACTTAGGGTTGGTGAAGGTGATCATGATGTCAGTGAGTGGCAGGCCATCCAGCAGGTATGGCATCAACCAGTGATTCTCTTACTTTCCCTGACATTGCCTTCAGGCTGCTCAGGGCATTATCTCATGTCAGTACCAGGATGAGGATTCATACATGAACACTATCAGCCAAGAACAAGTTTGTGTGGACTTGGGAGCATTGGTATGTGGTCCCATTATCAACAGCATGCCTCCTAAGCAACGTTTGATGCCCTAGGATGATTTGCCACTCGTGCAACATCACCCACGCAGAGCATGTCGATTACCACAACATTTCCAGGACACATTACCCAAACCTCCTCCACCTCTCCCCCCACCAGGGCCAACCAGTCTAATGGAGCCAGAACCACGTAGTGCAGACCCTCAGAGTCACTCAGGAACAATCATATTGTCATCCAATCAGCCCACTTCATCACTGTTGATACCTTGGCCTCTAGTCAGAATATTCAGGACCCTTATGAATAAATTCGGCTTGCTCCATGCCTACACTACACAGAATTTTCCATCGCATAACCCAGATGATCCATATTCAATTGAGCATGGACAGCAACCAGCCAATCTGAGTCACAGCACCAAAAGTCCTGAGCTAAGCAATACATTCCATCCTTGTCCCAGGCTCATTGACCTTACTAAGAAAAAACAACTGTGGTCCTGGAATGAAACGTGTGTGAACGCCTTTGATCAACTCAAATGACTCTTTTTTGCCAAACCTATTCTCTAACTCCCTAACCTCTCTGCTCTCTTTGCCATAGCCACTGACATGTCCAAATATGCATCAAAAGATCCTCTTACAAACTAACACAAACAGAGACTGGCACCTGGTCTCATACCTCTTCCAGTCCTTTGGTGATGCCAAGTGAAACTATGACATTTATGATAGAGAACTACTCTTTGTCATCAGAGGATTGAAAGCATGGCAACACTACCTCCACAGATCCCCATTCCTCATCCAGGTCTTTACTGACCACAAAAACCTCACATACTTTCAACAACCCCAAAACCTGAACCATCACCAAGCACAATGGCTCCTTGACTTTACCAACTATAACTTAAAAGTGATCCATGTCCTGGGATCACAACTAAATGGCCTTAACACACTATATCATCTTCCCCCATCTGACCTTGACAATGAAGAAGTCATCCTTCTTCCCCCCTCATTATTTGTATGAGTCATTGACACTGCTCTTGCCCACCATATCTCCTCATAGTCTAAAGACAACTTGTTCATTCTTAAAGCCCTCCAAGCCCTACAGAAAGAAATTTCC
>JBBPOD010000380.1:0-20167 GCA_038091255.1 Tylopilus intermedius | reverse complement strand
AGCTGGATCGGCCAAACGCGTCCAAGAAGGGCAACCTTTGCACTTTGAGCGGCAATTTGTAACAAGTGACAAGCTACATACTAGTACATTATACAAGGCTTGGTCCACCACACTAGATATCCTACACCTTGACCACCACGTCTAGGCCGCTCGCAGCCTTCATGACTGCATGTAATCCAGACGCAGTAATGTCAGAGTCACTGCCCACGCCCCAAGCAGCTTCTTTCTTATTCCTTCCCTCAACCTCATACACCACCTCCACGAATGAGACTGCCTTCACATCCGTACCTTCGCCTATCGAATGCTCCGCGTACTCCCTGATAGAGAGGTTGCCTTGGATTTGTGTGTGCAGCGCGGCTAGGGCCGCAGACAACGGCCCGTTTCCTTCTCCAGAAACAGTCCGCACCTCACCATCAACCAGAAGCTGGGCCGTAAATTGACGGCGTCCAGCAACGCTTGAGTTGACCAGGTCGAACGATTGCAACTCGAATCGGAAGCGCTTGGTAGTCTCGTAGCCATATCTCTCTCCAAACAGTTTGGCCAAGTCTTCGTAAGATATCTGTCCTTCCGAGTCCCCGCTAACCCGCTGTACAACCTCGAAGAAGGCACTCTGGAGCCGGCGGGGGAGCTGCAACTTCAACGAATTGACGATCGCATTCGCCACGTCCGCTTGACCTGACGTCGAGTTGAACCCGATGTTTAATTTCAGTTCGGGTAAGGGGCGGTCACCGATAGCGCTGTTTACCGCGCTGAGAACTGCACGTAAACCAGATGCGGCGATGTCGGTATCGGCACCGACACCCCACCACGACTGCGAAGCACTACGCGTCTCCTTGACATTGTTTGTAGTCGCGACAAGTTCTATGTACGAGGCGGCCTTGGCCGCCCGGCCGACGCCAATTGTATGTTCGGAGTATTCGCGTACAGTCATGTCAATGTCAAGATGACTGTGGAGGGCGTCGAGCAGGGCAGATATCGGTCCGTTCCCGTCCCCTCGTATGACCCGGAGCATGCCATCAACAGACAACGTGCCATCAAATCGGCGACGTTCGTCTACAGCTTCATCGGTGTCAGAAGGTTCCGGGGATGGCTCGGAGGTGATAGAAAAGGATTTTAGGGCTAATCTTCCCTCGTACTTCGGTCCTCCAAAGTGATATGTGTTGCGGAAGGTAGTCGTGATATCCTCCACAGTCACCTCTCTTGCCTCGCGATCCGAGATAGCCTGAATGATTTGATAAAAGGCAATTTGCATCTTGCGGGGGAGGTCGAGGTTGAGGTGTTGTTTGACAATGTAGGCAACGCCTCCTTTCCCAGACTGCGAGTTAACACGAATGACGGCTTCATAGCTGCACCCGAGATCGGCGGGATCGAGTGGTAGGTAAGGCATGTCCCATATCTGTGCCTCGCCATTTGCAAGGTTTCGAGCGTGGCGCTGTTCCTGTGCCTCGAACCCTTTCTTGATGGCATCCTGGTGTGAACCGGAGAATGCAGTGAAAACTAACTCGCCAGCATAGGGATGTCGGGGGTGGACCGGGAGGTCATTGCATTGTGTGACAATGTCGATAATACTTTGAATATCGCTGAAGTCCAGATGAGGCTGGATGCCTTGAGTGTAGAGATTGAGCGCCAGGTTGACGATGTCGACGTTTCCGGTCCTCTCGCCGTTTCCAAACAAGCAGCCTTCTATGCGATCGGCGCCTGCAAGAACGGCAAGCTCTGCAGCTGCGATACCGGTTCCGCGATCGTTATGGGGGTGCAAACTGACGGCGATTTTTTCGCGTTCCGAGATGTGAGTGCAGAAGTATTCAATCTGAGTAGAGTGTTAAGGCGACTCAGAGTGGGAGCTGCAACGGGTAACTTGCCTGGTCAGCGTAATGGTTGGGTGGCCCCACCTCCACAGTTGCTGGCAGGTTAAAGATTATCCGCTGAATGCCTGTGCCGGCTTTTCTCCAAGCGGACTTGACTGCCTCGCAAATAGCAACCGAAAACTCGACTTCGGTCTGAGAAAACGTTTCGGGGCTGTATTCGTACCGGAACGCAGTACCATGAGATGCCGCATATTGGTCAGTGAGTTCGCGAACTAGATTAGTATGGCGAACGGCGAGATCGATCGTTTGTTCTTTCGAGTTCTTGAAAACGACGTCGCGGAACATGGGGGAAGTTGCGTTGTACATGTGAATGATAACATGCTTCGCGCCTGCTACAGATTCGAACGTCCGCCTTATGAGGTCCTCGCGAGCTGGTGTCAAGACCTGGCAGAGCGAGGGTGAGTACAAGCTGTTCGATGACCCGAGGTTTTACTGACCTGAATCCACACGTCATCCGGGACCTCGTTATGGTCCAAGAGGTATCGAACAAAGGCAAACTCGGTATCGCTGGCAGCTGGATACGCGATTTCTATCTCCTTAAACCCGCACTTTACCAGCAAGCGGAAGAAAGTGAGTTTTTGATCCACTGTCATGGGGTTTGCGAGGGCCTGATTTCCATCGCGGAGGTCGGTGGACAGCCAAATGGGAGCCTTGACGAACGTTTTGGTCGGCCAAGTGCGACCAACTAGGTTCAGAGGCGTGTACGGTTTGTACTTTTGAGAAGGTTCGACGCTGAGAAACAAAGTTTAGGCAGCTCTAGTGAGCGGATCGCCACGACTCACAGCATGCAACCCATGGCTGGTGAACGTTTTTTAAAAAAAGGTCGATGGATCGACCCGGAGTCGAGATGAGTCAATCGAGTGGGGTAAATATATCGAGTAATAATGGTCGGATCATATCTTCAAGCTGCCCTGACTCGAACGTGGTCTCGCACTACCACCGGACCTTGCCTAGGATAAAGTCGAAATGTCATTGACGCTGTCGACAAAGGCATCTCCGTTTCCTTATGCCGCCCTCGCGATTGCGACATACACTCAAAAAGCCGAGGTCGTATACGATGAGAACGCGACTGGAGTCTCACTCGATCTGAATGGTGATAACTACACCACTGAAGAGGACATAGTCGCGGTCCTGGCCAAAATCGCGGGTATAGCTGCGGAGAGCACACAGGTCGTTCGATATCTTGTCGATCCTTTGTCGGCGCTGAACATGCCCGCAGGTGTCAACGTACTCTACACTAACAAAAGCGCTGCCTACGATAACCGCGGTGCCTGATATCATCATCGCTCTCAACTCTCTAGATGATTACCTCGCATACCGCACGTTCCTCGTTGGCCGCGAAATCAGCGCGGCAGACTGGACAATCTGGGGAACCATTAGAGGTATGCGATACCGTATGGCATCATCGTGAATATTCAAGTTCCTTTCTCTTAGCATCCGTCAAGGTACTGGGTTTACTGAAGAATGGGCAACACGTTCACGCTTTGCGATGGTTTTCGCACTTGGAAAATCTCGAGTCCACGCAAGCCGCTCTGGCTAGCATTGCAGCAGCCAAATCGAACAAGGCACGCAATACGAAAACTGCTGCAAGCTTTGCTCTAGGTCTTCAGAACGCTAAGGAGGGCGAGGTAGTGACGCGATTCCCTCCTGAACCAAGCGGGTACTTGCACATTGGCCACGCTAAAGCTGCGGTATTGAATCAGTACTTTGCACAAATGTACAAAGGAAAGATGATCGTCCGATTTGACGACACGAATCCGACCAAGGAGAGAGTGAGCGTCTGTGCTTCATTGCATCACTTTGTTTGCAGCTTACTTTGTATTAGACCGAGTTCGAGCAGACCATTCTGGAGGATCTAGAATTGATGGACATCAAAGGAGACACTGTAAGCCACACGTCCGACTACTTTGATCAGATCTACGAACTCGCGATCAAACTGATCGAAGCCGGCAAAGCATACACCGATGATACAGAACAAGCTCAGGTACTAATTTTAGGTATGGCTCATCCCTCACTGTTTCTAACATTCCGGTAGATGCGCGAGGAACGGGGCAAAGGGATCGCTTCCGCACATCGCGATGATTCCGTCGAGGATAATTTGAAGCATTTTGCTGAAATGAAATCCGGTACGCCGGAGGGTCTCCGATGGTGTCTGCGTGCCAAAATCAGCGTTGATGATCAGAACAAGACCCTTCGTGATCCAGTCATTTACCGTTGCAACATCGTTCCTCACCATCGTACAGGGTGCGTCGTTTTGTGCACCCCATTATCCGCACAGGTGTTGACTCGTTTCTGACAGCACAAAGTGGACGATCTACCCCACTTATGATTTTGCTTGTCCCATCGTCGATTCACTCGAGGGCGTTACTCACGCACTGAGGACGATGGAATATCGCGAGAGAAACGCTCAGTATTACTGGATGATCGAAGCATTGGGTCTACGTACTCTCGCTATATGGGACTTCAGGTTCGAGGATTATTGCACCCCCTAATCTGTCAATCTAACCACCATTCCAGTCGGTTGAACTTCATCTATACCCTGCTGTCCAAACGGAAATTACATTGGTTCGTCGATAACAAAATCGTGAAAGGGTGGGATGACCCTCGGTTCCCTACCGTTAGAGGCAAGACCGTCACAACTACTCCATTGATCAAGCTCACACCCAGATCAGGGATTCGTCGCCGTGGCATGACGGTGGAGGCACTGAAGCAATTCATGCTTTCCCAAGGACCCTCACAGTCCCTCGTTTCTCTTGAATGGGATTCTATCTGGGCTTTCAATAAGAAGGTGATCGATCCAATTGCCCCCCGATTCTGGGCAATTCTGAAGGAAAAACGGTACGCTGCCACGCTCGAGGGCTCGGAGAATTCTTATGGAGTTCTTCTAGCGTACCTGTAGCAATCAACGGCGGTCCTACCAACGTCGAGGTGAAAACGTTACCCCTCCATAAGAAGGACCCAAAGGTCGGCGAGAAGCAAACGGTCTACTCGTCGACGATCTTGCTCGAGCAAGAGGATGCTGCTTCATTTGAAGATCAAGAAGAGGTTAGCCTATGCCGACTCATGGGTTAATGTCAGAAAAACAAGCTCTTTCAGATTACCCTAATGGACTGGGGCAATGCGTTTGTGCGTTCGAAAGAGGTCGGCAAGGACGGTGAAGTGACCGCCCTCGTCGTGGAGCTAAACCTGGAGGGCGACTTCCGGAAAACGAAGAAGAAAATAACCTGGCTTGCTCATCCTACAGACTCCCATCCACTAATCGAAGTCACCCTTCTGGATTACGATTACCTGATTACAAAGAAGAAGCTCGAGGAAGAAGACGACGTAAAGGACTTTGTTCCACCAGTATCCGAATTTCGCGAGGAGGCGCTGGCGGATGCGAACGTGAGAACGCTCAAAGTAGGCGATATTATCCAATTCGAGAGAAAAGGATATTTCATCTTTGATGGACGCGCCGAGGACGGGAAATTGGAGTTCATCAGAATTCCGGATGGACGTGCAGCCGGTCTGGCAAGCAAGGCAGGGAAAGGTGTCGGCACCGCGGGGGCTTCCAGTCATGCTACGCCCCCACCGGGGCTTGACGCTCAACCTACGGTAAAAATGTACAAGGTAGACCGGGTGTATGGAGAGGATGCAGTATCGCCCGTGTCAAGCAGTGGGATGTACAAGGTAGACAACGTGTATGCGTAGATCTGGTACCCGGTCCAGATGTTATCGTCGCTTTCGGACTTTCGTTTGTTAGCAAACGTTTCAGCAAGTACCCACCCACATTCGCCCGTTGAAATGGCCGACTGAAAAAGACGAGTCGAAAGGAAGAAGCGAGACAAAGGGGCTGCCAATTCTGGACATTCCCGCTTTACTGAGGGAAAACTCACACACATGCCAGAGGATTCCGAGCTAGACTTTAGAAAGGATCGACAACAACTATATAGATGAGAGCATCAGAGGGGCTACTAAAACATCCTCAACCTCGCTTGATGATACACCTCACATCGTACCGCGTCGTATTCGTTTGCCAATATGAGCAAAGGACGTACTTCGCCAAAGTTTCGGTCGATCGGAAGCGTTCGGATGACGGCTGAATTTCCCTCGCCGCAGTACCTCCATGAGTATGAACGTGACTGTAGGGTAAAGTAAATAAGGACCACAGTGAGCCATCAGGACAGACAAATCCACCTATGAGCTCGGCCGTTGACGCTAGCGGATGCTGCTCGAATTCGAGATAATGATGACCAAGCCCTGACAGCGGCGCGGTGATAAAGTGTTCGCCCACGCGAAGACTGTGTAAATGAAAATGTCCTTTGATTTGATTTGAATCATGATCCAGCAGCTGTGGCGTCGTTGAGAATGCGTTGTATACGTTGTTGTGGAATCACTCACTGTAAGTCCATCCGGCCCAGCTAACCAGAAGAATTCCGTGTCAAAGCGTGCAGGTAGCCCGAGGACGTTGTCCCTGGAAAAAAAATGGGGTGATTGATGAGATGTAGAGGGATATAAGCTTACGATAAAATGGCACTCTGGGGCCCAAACATCCCTTTGACTGCGACCCTCTCCTTGCCGATGATGACCTCTACGGGTCTCCGACCGTCCCAACCTATTTCCGCAACAGCCAGGCCACGCTTATCGGTGATGATGGTTCTCCGAGTGACTGCAGCTTCGCTCTCGCTTTCCGTGTCGGAATCCTTGTCTGCAGCGTGTATGAAATGCGAACGAGTGAGGATGGTGTAACCGAGAGCTCCGGTATCCGGGTATACGAGGGACGAGTCTAGGATATCTGATTTTGAGAACTTGAGCAACATCGTGGGCGGAGAGAGAGCTGGGGAAGAGCGAATATCGGCATGACGAATTGCTATCTCTGACATGACAGGCAATATTTCCCTTCTTGGCTGCTCTCGGTATAAAATTTTTCGTGGGAACTTTTGGGGTAAAATGTAATTCCCGTCACGCCACCCACTGCTTGCTCTTGTTTTTGGTGTGGCAATAAGAAAGGAACAAACAAGAACCAAACAAACCGAACACTGAAGTCTGCAACGACGACGTCCTCCACGGCGTCAGCGACGACGACCTCATAGCATTCCCGAACGTGGTTGCTCTGACCGCGTTTTATAGCCATCTACGAAACCTCGACCAGAGCACCTGTGAACCGGTCCAGAACTCGACCCTCACATCGTCCCCGTATGGCTCAACGTCGTTCACCACAGAGACTATCGTCTTCGCCATCAAGCGGTTATCACCGGAAACCCAAACCTTCGCTTCGCCATTCATCCGCTACAAGACGCGCTCTCGCTTTCGTTAGTAGATTCCAGAGGTCAACCATTCGTTCCCACGCCTCGCGCGCGTCGGCACCCTCATCTTCCGACACCGTTTCTGTTCGCCCTATCCTTGCCACATTACAGTCCAATCTCCGCCGGTTACCTAGCCGCCAGTGCCTCTTACAAAAAAATAGCATGCGCGATGTGAACCAACATTTCGACGTGCCGATTGGCTCAAAGAGAAAACGCGTCGTCACTCTTAATGAGAATGCTCACGCGAATGGTCGTCCAATGCGTGGTTCCGGGAGACCCAAGAGGCGGAGGGCGGCCACAGAAAATTCTGAATCTGAGGACGGCGTGACTTTGATGGACGTTGATACTCACCACTGGAATGGATCGGATGACTCCGACGTAGACAGCAATAGAGAGGAATCATGTAAGCTGTGCTCACTCCGTCAGCATCTGATACTTACGGTGAAATAGCAGATGAATTTCTCGCTAACCAAGCATCGAGCAGGCAACTGCTGCGGTTGCGCAAGGACGAGCTTGTGCGCCTCTATATCGCGACTGGCCTTTCGGACGATACAGAATCTCTGACAAAACCCGAACTGGTCGATGCCATCATCTCCGCGCGCGACGACGTTGCTTCCCTCCCTCCCTCTTCCTCTCCAGGCAGAGGAGACGGCAACTCCAGTGATTATTCGTCCGATGATGGGAATGCTGCCGGTGATGAGGAAACGGATTCCGGTGCCAAATATACGACTGTCTCGAGTCTCAGGAGACGCGTGACTGTTAATGGCATGAGCCAGGTAACCACACGTGCCCTGAAGACGCGCAGTTTGTCTCTGTGTCAACTGAATACGCACCCATGTCCGGTCGATTCAAACGAGGCTTCAAAGAAAACCGAACTCGAGATTGTTAATAGGTTAGTAGATTCTAGTGTCCTCCTAATTCGAACAACCGACCAAACCTTGACAGACGGCGAACTACACGTTTGACGTCGAATCAATCCTCGCCAACGATTGCGTCTTCGAACCCTCTCCCGTCGCCACCTGTCACGCGTCTCCGTACACGTAAGGGATCTGCAGAGCATCCATCGTCACAAGCTGTCCCGTCAAAAGTCAAGGCCAAGACTAGACAAGTTGAGTTTAGTGAAGAAGTTCAAGCACGGTCTCCTTCTGTGTCTGGTGATGAAAGCGAACTAACTGACCTCGCGGAACTGGAGGCAAAGATTGCATCTACTACACGTAGCCCTCGTCGTCTCCGTAGCAGAGACAAAGTCAATGGCACCACCTCTCATTCTTCGAATGCCTCCCCGAGGCAAGGAGGAAGGTGCAAGAGTGCTCCAGAACCAGAAGAATGTGAGGGGGAGAACCAGTGTATGGAGGACGATGAAGAGATTGATGAGCTCGTTTCGTCGCCTTCGCCTTCGCCTCCACTTGCCAATGATCGGCGCACTCCTGTTAAACGACGCCTACGACCGCGGAGGACACAGACGCACACCCCTCCAAGGGATGATGGCAGCGAAGGGGATGATGAAGACGAAGAGGACCAAGTCGAAGAAGATGTAACAGAAGAAATGGACGACGAAGAGGTCGAGAGTCTTCAAGAAGAAGAAGAGGGCGGTAACGCGGACAGTTCTTCGTATCCTGTGGAGACGACTCCTTTGAAGCTGCGGAGTGGGAAAGTCGTTGGTGGTGAGGATCCAGATGGGGACGACGAAGATGGACAGGATGACGAAGAAATTGACTTGGAACTCGAGTCGGTTGATGTGGACGCCGAGAGTGTAGATGATGCCGATGCTGATGAGGTCATGGAGGAAGAGGATTGTAGGTACTCATCGTCTTGCGGTTTCAGCATGCTGATGGTCGATAAAGTTGACCTTGCGCTTGCCACTAAGAAGACACTAATCCGTCTCCGTCGTGATGACCTTGTCCGACTCTGCGAAACACGCGACCTCGGTGTAGCTGGTACGAAGCCTCAGCTTGCACAGTCTCTACTGCAATGGCGTGACCGACATGCCAACGGGTTCTCTTCGCCCTCCTCTACGGGCACTGTACGACCTCCGTCGACGATGCGCCCTCGCGGTGGTCGCCGCAGGACAAAGAGTCGCAGTGACAGTAATACTCCACCTACACCCATGCGTGTTCACCAAGACGGGCCTTGTCCAGCGCCTATGTCGGATGGGCAGCAAGGCCAACCGGAGGCAGAGCTGGAACTCGACCTGGAGAGTTTAGGACTTGAAGATCGCGAGATACCCCCAGATAAACTCACAAAGTTAGAAAAGATCGGGAGCGGTGGTTTCAAGGATGTTTACATCGGGAAATTCAAGGGGAGACGCGTTGCGATTGCCGAATTCCGGGATCAGCTTAGTTCAAGTTCGTCATCGTCGCCGTGTCTCGCTGATTGCTCACTAATTACCCTGGTAGTGGATATTAAAGAGCTCAAGCTACTTGGAGCGTTTGACCATCCGAACATTGTGCGCTTCGTGAGTGCCTTTTCATCGTCCGACCCATGCATAACCTGACACCACGGCCATAGCTTGGTGTCAGTATTCCGGAGAATACGCGTGAAACACCAGTGATGATTGTCAGCGAACTATGTTCCAATGGTGACTTGTTTGACTACATCCGGAATGTCCCAATGCCATCACTATACAAAATCGTACGTATACATTTTATGTCTGGTTTAGTGTGTCTGGAGGCTTCTTTGATAGCTAAGCATCATGCTCGATATCGCACATGGACTGGAATACCTCCACACCCGCAAGCCATCGATCATTCATCGCGACTGCAAATCCTCAAATATCCTTATTACTTCTCGGGGCGCTGCGAAAATCGCAGATTTCGGGCTAGCTAAAGTCAAGCAGTCGACGCGATCGATGGTTCGGAGTGTCGTCGGTACGGTGAACTGGCAAGCCCCGGAGCTTTGGCACGCCCACCCGAAGTACAATCACAAGGCCGATGTATTCTCCTGTGCGATGGTATTCTGGGAGATGCTCCAGTGGCATCTCCCAACTAAGAGGTTTCCGTGGGAGGTAGGCAACTTGCTCTTCGTGGATGTTATATAGCTGAATATTTTAAAAGGGAATGAACGAACATGCCATTTACGAGACGGTAGGCGCAAAGCGACAACGGTTGGTTTTCATGCTATGATATTTGGAGCGGACCGTTGATGACTTTATTGTTTCAGGCCTTCTGTGAGCGGATTACGAAAGCAGTACTGTCCGGAAATTGTCGGGCTCATCGAATGCATGTGGGCTCACGATCCTGCGGAACGACCTACCTTGTGCGAGGTCGTCGAGAGACTTGAACAACTCGTTGCAACGTATCGATGACCCGACGACTCGAGCCAGCGTAGCACTATATCCAAACCTTCGATTCAATAATTCAGGCAGCAGGAAACCCACGGATGGGCGAATACTGTAAGACTTAGTATCAAGATCCGATTCGCATGGACGATTTGGCCGCCTTTCTCACCCGCTTACTGTTTTGTCTGGTGGGAAGCGTTCAATATCTTTCTTATTGCATTTGTTAGCAAATTATATCCCGCATTGTAACCTAGCAATACAACTTGTGAGTATGAACGATGGCGGCCGGTCGCGTGTTGGTACCAGGCTACCAGCGATGTGTGAAGCAGAGAGGAGCACTGATACCGCACGGAAATTGCTACTCCACCACCGTAAACTTCCGTCGTTCCCAGCCATTGAACATGTTCAGAGCCTCGCAGGTCCTGCGACCCCTCAGGGCTGGTCATCATCGCACAGCCCGTTCGTCCAACCTAATAGTGCTCATTTCACGTCCGGCGCCGTGCCTTTCACGTTCGTATGCGGCTGGGCCATTCCCGGAGCGAACAAAGCCTGTCATCCCCTTGGAACCGCGTCCTAGATCTCGTTTCCTTCGCCGTACGTTTCTCGCCGTCAAATACACCTCATATCTCGTGCTGTCCGCAACAGCTGGCCTGTTCGCCCTGGGAGCAACCATATTCATCCACGATGCATTCACGTACTCGGATAAACACATCGAACGCGTGCCTGTGTCACCCCTAGCGCTGCATCCCCAGCGCGGTGGTCCGAAGAATTTGCCCGTGGTGAACGTGCTTCTCGCGGATGAGGAAGACGAGGAGTTTAGGAAACTGAACGAGCGGCCCAAGCTTGTCATTGTCGGCGGGGGCTGGGGGGTGAGTGAGGCGTGTGCTCGTTTTGGCGGTCTGTTCGTTACTCAACGACCCACCCAAGGCGATCTCGGTATTGCAAAACTTGTCGCTGGGCGACTACCATGTGACCGTCGTCACCTCGGAAACGTTCACGACGTTTACCCCTCTCTTGCCCTGTAAGGTCGTCTTTTTGGATCCACGTTAACGGGTGCTTGATGTAAACCCTTGGAAAAGCCGCTGCCGTGGGCACCGTACAGATTCGCAGTCTTATCGAACCAATACGCAAAATCATTGCTCGGCTGCGCGGTCAAATGGTTTGCGGAAAGGCCACGGATCTGGTCATGTCCGAACGGCTATTAGAGGTCGAAACGGTCGGTCCCGATGGGAAGGTTCAAAGAATATATGTACCGTGCGTCTCGCGTTCCTGAGGCTCGATGAAGCTCCACTCACCTCGACTGGTTGATAGTTATGATAAGCTGATTATTGCGGTTGGCTCTGTGTCCAGCACGCATGGTGTCCCTGGACTAGAACACTGTTTCCAGCTCAAGTCGATATCCGATGCGCAGGCCATCCGACGCCGGATTATGGGTGCGCCAATCGATGCCTTTCCTGTGCGTGGTGTGCTGGAATACTGCCTCTAGACAACTTTGAAACAGCAAGTTTGCCAACCACAAGCCCGGAGGAGAGAAAGCGTTTACTTAGCTTTGTAGTTTGTGGAGGAGGACCCACAGGCGTCGAGACAGCGGCCGTCTGTATTCCACTCACTCTTCGTATCGTTGGGGTCTGATGGGACATGTTCAGGAAATTTACGACTTTTGTCAAGAAGACATCATGAACTATGTGCGTTTCTTCACTTCAATGTGTATGTTCTTTCCTTTACACCCCTGCGTCGTTTCCAGTTCCCGAAACTGTGTCGGGAGGAGGTTTCGATCCACGTCATCCAGTCACGCGAGCACATTTTAAACACAGTACGTCCGAGTGGTACCTTGTTGAAGAACGGTAGTCTCATGTTCACAGTATTCTGAAGCCATATCCAAATACGCGGAGGCACGTTGATCACCTGACTGGTTGTTTCCACGTTGACTGTCTCTCAGGACAAGTTTAGGCGAGACAAGGTCGACCTCGTCACATCGGCGCGCGTCCGCGCGGTACATCGCGACCACATCGTGTATACGCACCGGTCCCCGGATGGGACGATCACAGAGCACGAGATCCCGACCAATTTCGTGCTATGGTCGACGGGGATAGCCATGAATCCGCTGACGAAGCGGGTCTCAGACCTGCTACCCAATCAAGTCCACAAGAAAGCCATCGAGGTGGACGCACATCTCCGCGTCAAAGGTGCCCCGCTTGGCGAAGTGTACGCGATTGGCGACTGCGCGACCGTGAGTGGTTCCAGACAGTTTTAGTCAGCCTGCAGGGCCGATCAGATCGGTTAGATCGAAACGTCCCTCGTCAGCCATTTGCTAGAGTTGGTAGACGAGGCGGACAAGAACAAGGATGGCAAAATCGACTTTGATGAATTTGATTTCATGGGTGAGGCATCACCGGATAATTCCTTTTGGTCGTCCGTTCTGATAGTGCGGCAGTCTCCAGAATCAAGCAACGCATTCCAATGGCAGAGTCGCATCTGCAAAAGGTCCGTGTCAAACATGTCACGAATGCCTCGAGTTGTCCCTGACGCGGACGTGTCATAGGTCCGGACGTTATTCGACCGGTACGACTCTGACGCGGACAACAGCTTGACGCTCAACGAGCTGTGCACGCTTCTGGAAGAAATCGGGAACAAGATAACGGCGTTGCCTGCTGTCAGTTGCCAAGGTTCGCTTGTGTCTCAGAAGGCTGATACCGCTTGTTGTACAGACGGCGCAGGTCGCTTCTCAGCAAGGTAGATATCTCGCCAGGAAATTTGGCAAGCTGGCTTCGCAGCACGAGGTTCTGGAAGCGAACTGCGTCAAGGACTTGGACGAAGCTGTTAGCGGGCCGTTCCGATACAAACACCTCGGGAGTTTGGCGTATATTGGCAATGCAGCCGTGTTTGACTTGGGACAGCTCTCTGTCATGGGCGGTTTGATCGCCATGTATGCATGGAGAAGCGTATATTGGAGTGAACAGGTGTCTGCGAGGACCAGAGCACTGCTCATGATCGATTGGATTATACGGTATGTCCGCCTATAATTTCGTGGGGCTTCTAGCTTACGAACCATTTGGCAGAGGTGTTTGGGGCCGAGACCTCTCACGGCTGTGACACGGAGATGAATTCATGCTTTGCTAGAACCCTGAATATTGAATGGGGAAATGCATCATTGTAACATCTAGTGTTACTCGACCATCAATATTGCTGTTTCACGCATAATGATCCGGTGGCGTCGCAGGGCATCATGCCAGCACGACTCGAAAATACGGTTTTCGGCTGTTATCATTCTGTCCACTCGAATGAACCAATGACAGCTGTGCCCCCTATGACTTGACCTTGGTTCGGCGCAAGTATGGTCATTTTTTTGTTTGGCGTGTCAAGGTTTGTTCTAGTGCGAGCACGAATGAGAATGGTCGTAGGCACTGGAAGAAGATCCACGACGGGAAACCTACATGACCAGAAAGCCTACGGCAGGAAGGTCGAGAATTTCTTCATCATAGCGTTCATTTGGGTCTTCATTAAACGGGGCAAGCAATGCAAGGACCCTGTTGAACAATCTTGGACCACTGGATGCTGGATCCAGCAAGGTGGGTTGCAGTTCCGACAGGGTACGCGTAGCTCCGATGGGCAAAGCCGAGGAGGGTGCCATGGACTCTGAACGCGCGAGTTCAGTGATATGCATTGGAGGGTGTAATCGATAGATTCACCTGGACCAATGCGGTAGATGGCAAGGTCGCCAAAGTTGATAATGCTTGAAGAGGGGGAGAGGACGAGTTCTGTGACTGCTTCCCCTCCAACAAGGCCAGATACACCAGACGGAGGGTCAATCTTTTCGCCGTACATGTAAGCATGAAGTTGATAATTGTATACGCGTTCACGGTAAGTATGATCGAGCTCGACAACCTGAGGCGGTGGGGTAAGCATGAGAGGGCAGGGCGGATTGGGACATACCCCTCCGGATTTTGGTATTTTGACGACTGTGAGTTGGTTACCATACAGACGCTGCATCTCGGCATTGAGTTTTTCATGACCGACAACAAGGATGACGTTTACTGTGCATGGCGTTGAGCAAGGGTAAGGGCAGGACAGGGAGAAGGCTGTACTTTGGAACGCATCGACACATGCTTTGATATGGGTGTGTCGGCTATCCGCGCCGGATCCAGAACTGGGGCCGGAAGCGAATGACGAGGGAGTGTCGACGATCAGACCGGATACGCGTGCTACAGGTGCCTTATTAAATTGGCAAGGAAGGGAAGGGGAGAGGATACCTTGCGGGTCGACGTCATGTCGCTCAAGGACATTGGCGCCGAGATTCCGGATTAAGCGATCGAGGAGTTGAGGATTACCCTTTATGTTGGGATGACCGTACCAGTAAGTCAATGGGATGAGTGCATTGGAAGCGAGGGCTGTAGGGGCTGAGGTGGCGGCGGAACCCAAAGGATTAGCAGGGGATGCGGTTCCGATTGGGCTCTTGACCACCGTGGCTGATATTGTTCCTGGGACGGCCCACGCGCCCTGAGATGTGGTGAGGGGTATGCGGACGCGGGAGAGGAATGGGACGGACTTGTGCAGGGTCGAGGTTTACGAGGAGGGGAGACCAATTTTGAGCGACGCGCACGGCATAGTTTGTCAGGATCTTTGCAATGGTGGTCTTTCCAGAGTTCTCTGGACCCAAGATGAGGACTCTAGGTGGGTCGGTGATGGGGTGCTGATCGTCATCGGAGCGCGGAGATCCGTGCAGGTCGCGGAGGGCACGAACGCGCATCTGCTCAAAGGCGAGGTGTATATTTGCATAGATTGACATGGGTGTCTCATCTGAAACATATTCTGTCGAGGGACGACCGGTGACGTGGGGTGGAGTGAGGGGAGTTGAAAAAGAAGAGAAAGGGGGAGACTCATCTGGATCGTGCAACCGTGCCATGTGAAGATGGCCGCTTTGCACTCTGAGCCAAAGAGGTATGATTTACCCTCTGCGAGCTCGGCGCCGAATACTTCTGCATGTCCTTTGACGAGCTGTGGGGTGTAAATAACGAGCAGAAGAGATGTCTGAAAGTACCTTTATGGCGAGAAAAGTGGCGGGGTCGAGCTCGAAACGATACTCGTGTTCTGGTTCGAGATGCCACTCCATCGTCCTCCTTTCCAATTCTCAGGCACGTCGTCTAAATGATCTTATTTATGTTCCCACGGATATGGCTATCTTCCCCTCTCATAACATGTGTCTCGCTTTATATATAACCCGCCCTCCTCCTCCCCTCCTTCATGGCTTCCACAGACTCAACCCACAAGGACAGTCCCGTCCTATACCACTCCTCCAACATTGATGCCGCAGCATCCATCGTCGCCGGCACCCATGTCCATCTCTCACCGGACCAGGCCCTCCGTCTCAGGTATGCGTCGCGCGCGTTACTCTGCTCTACCTCCCTCAGTTGTCCCTCCCAGGCGCAAGATCGACTGGCACATCATGCCCTTCATGTGCAGTACGTCCCCCCTCTCATCTTCCTCCCCGTGTCTCATCCCTGTCTCGCCAGTCATGTACTTGTACGTCCTTCCCGTCTCTCTTCCTCCTTCTTGCCCATCACCCCCGAAGAATCTCGTTCATGGACAAGACCACCCTCGGTCAAGCCGCCGTGCTTGGCATCCAGTGCGTTTGCTCCCTCTCTATCCATTATCGTTCACACCTCCCTCTTCCCAGGAAAGGCGCTCATTTGAATGCACTCCAGTTCAACTGGCTCGGTACCATATTCTACTTTAGCTACCTTCTCTTCCAATACCCCCAGAATCTTGCCCTCCAGCGCTTCCCCGTTGGCAAGTGGATGAGGTACTGCTCATTCTCCGCGTCTCAACCACGCTGACCACTCTCAAAGTATCAACATCTTTTGCTGGGCAGTCATACTTTGTTGCCATGCTGCATGTACCTCCTTCGGTGCCCTTTTCGCCGTTCGTTTTCTTCTTGGCATCTGTGAAGGTGCTATCACCCCCGGATTCATGATCGTCACCGCCATGTTCTATACTCGTGCGGAACAAACGCGCCGTGTCGGTTATTGGTGCAAGTCCAATTCTTTCTGCCCTTGATCACCTCTCATTTGTCCTCCTCCAGTCCTCATGAACGGCTTCGCTGTCATCATCCTCGGGTTCATTGCGTATGGTGTCCTCTATACCCATACCCCAAATTTCATGCCCTGGCAATGGTCAGCGCAGCTACTCCCTTGTTTCAACACACCTCACGTATCATCCCAGGCTCATGATCATCACCGGCGTTATAACCTTGGTCACCTCCGTTCTCTTTTGGTGAGCTCCCTTCCTCAACCGGCTGCTTCACTTCCCTATAAGCTGTCGACCATGCCGGCTACCAGGCTCTTTTTCCCGGATTCACCAACAACTGCGTGGTTCCTAACTCCGGAGGAGCGCGTTGCTGCCGTTACACGCATTCAAGTGAATCAGACAGGTGTGGAAAACAAATTGTTCAAGATAGAACAGTATGTGGCTTCCATCCGACTTCTACTCCCGTCTCATCATCATCCCTCGAGATTCTACGAAACTATCAAAGATCCCAAGACTTGGCTTCTCGCATTTTTCGCTGCTGCCGCGTGCGCATTATTCATCTGCTGCGTTATTACTTTCTGATTGAATACCACTATTTAGTAACGTCGTTAATTCGGTACATCTCGTCTGACTATATCCGGTTTCGGCGCCGGAATGACACCATTTTTTCTAGCTCACCAATCAACGCCAGCTCATCGTTAACCAGTTTGGATTCAACGTCATCCAAACAACACTGCTTGGTTGCGTGGATGGCGTGGTTGAGAGTGCGCAGCCTCCTGTGAATCAATTGGCCTGCTGACCTAACTCGCTGATAGTCTTGACAATCTTCCTTGGGGTGACGCTCGCATCACAACCCTACATTGGCCGTGCCTATGCGGGCGTGCTCATGTATGTTCCCGCCATCCTCGGCGCAATCCTTGTCAGCACCCTTCCTTTCTCGAACAGAGTTGGCCTACTCTTTTCCTATTGGATATCGAGTGAGCTGCCGTGTAATCCACCTCTGACCGATCAACACTTCTGACCTCAACCCTTCAGTCTTTGCTATTACCCCATTCACTATATTCCTAGGTTGGGTATCTTCCTTGACAGCTGGGCATACTAAACGCGAGTTAACCCTCCCTTTCTGCTCGAACCACCGTCTGATTGGTCGTTTGCAGGCATCACAACAAACGCCATCGTCCTCTGCGCATATGCGATCGGCAATGCCGTTAGTCAGTTTATGTGGCAGTCGCAGTACCGCCCACGGTAAGCTAGCTCCATATCAGAGTCTTACAGGCCGAACTTACCGTGTCGCAGAAACCATATTCCGTGGGCCGTCATCACTGCCACCAATTTTGCTTCCGCAGTGACTCTCCTTGTCTTACGCTACCTGTACTGGCGTGAGAACAAAAAGCGCGACCTCGAAACGCGTGATAACACGTACGACTCTGTTTACATCAAGACTGAGTCTGGGGAAGAAAAACAGGTTGACAAGGCAAGTGTTCTACCAAAACTTTTTTGGATGACGCTTATTATTGTTCAAAGGTTTTCCTTGATCTGACCGATAAGCAAAACCGCGACTTCCGCTACGTGCTATAAGTCCCCCTATCTCAACGCCGCTGGGGACGCTCGTCTTGAAAGGCAGTAACTTATAAGACAGAGTGTAACACTAATAACGTTTATACACGTGTACTTGATCTGAAGTCCTTTGCCGTCCAGGAAGCTGATGGCTGACGATCATCTTGTAAGTGTCCTTTACGGGGTGCTCGGTCGGAATCACTTCCCGTGCCCAAGCAAGAATATCCCATCTCCTGGTCTCCGTCAGTCTGTTTGGACTTGGACCAATACTTGCGTCTCTCCTACGTGAATGAGAACTCGTAGAGGGTTCCATGTAATTTTCGGTGTCCGAATCTGTACCCTCCGAGAAAGAGGAGCTAGAGGTGGTGGCGCTTTCTAGCAAGCTGGAACAAGTACTGCAGAAAGAAGAAGCAAAAGATCTACATGACGAAAACGACTCTGCTTCGCATTCAGCGACGGGGGCGCCATTCATGTGGGCGCCTGACGGGCACGTCGAGTACTCCGACGTCGAGGCAAGGCTAGCACACCGCTTCAACGACTCGGCATCGTCCGAATCCGCGTACGCGCGGTCGGTTCGTCTGATGCCGTCGCAAGGGCCGGCGCGCGTGGTCGACAGCGACTTGGACAGATGCACTGCATGTCGTCGCAGGGTGGTCAACGCCACCAGAAGACGCAAGCGCTCGAGGACCCGTTCGCATGCAGGCGCGCCACTGGCGGGGGAGCCTGGGTGAAGCGAGACTTGATCGAGGACGTATGCGGCGTGGCAGTCTGTGACGTCCGACTTCAAGTTGGGAGGACAGGGAACGTAGGCGATGATGCGGACGTGATCGGCGTCGTAAAGGAGGCCAAATGGGACCAACCGCTCTGGAAAGGATTCTGTGGTGGTGTCGATGGCGTCGCCTGTTTGACTGAGCTTCAAGAGGCGCGTGTCATGGGGTTGGCGGCGGCTGGCCAGCGCTTCAGGGATGGATCCCAACGTGTCAAGGGGTCCGGGTCCGGAACTGGTGTCGGCAAGGGGCGGCTCTCTCATCCCAAACAGCAAGCACTGGGTGTCATTTTCCGCTGAGGCATCTTCCTCCGAGACGAGTGCAAAGTCGATGCGCGGCGTACTCGTCGCGGGGAGGTCGCTAGTGATTGCCCATCTCAGCTACGTTGCAAGAATCGCTGGTGAGCGTACCTCCTTGAGCTGGTATATGGGATGCCCTCAAACGCCCGAGGAACCAACGTTGCCAGACAACCTGACCCCATCCCAACGTCCATCAGGACCGCCGACACGACGTCCTGAGGGAGTTCACTCCCGGGCGCAACCAGACGTGCCTTTACGACGCTTTCGAACCGAACGGTGCCCAGGGGACAGTCTCGATTCGTGACGCCGGCCGCGCCACACTTGTCATCAGCTTGATAGGCCAGGTACTCCTGAAAGGGTGCGTGACGCTCAGCAGGACGTTTATGTTCTGGTCGATGCGAACCCACCCTCCACGAAGTGGGCACAATGAGTTTGGCCCGGCCGTCGGGCCTCCAGCGAGAGCGGAGATGGAGCACATACGTCAACGGCTGCCTGTGTTCCAGCGGGCACGTCTCGAGCGACCACTGCTTGTGCAGAAACAGCCTGTCTATTAATCACCAACCTGGACGAGGGCTCGGTCTGGCTGCGATGTCTCACCTAGATTTTAAGTGGTCGGGAGTTGTGCGGAACATCTAGACTGTAGCAGGGGATTGACGAACAGTGGTGTAGGGCTGGGGCCACGGATAGGTTGACAACGATTGAAAGGTGCTGCCACTGTGGCCAACGACCTGCCAGTGGCCCTGGAGGGTTACACGAGGACATGATGAACTTCGTCGCGTAGAATGGTCGCAACGGGATTCGCCATTACGTCTAGTCGACGGCGAAATCGACTGATAGAGCCCCTTAGACTACATAATAAGACGACCAGTACTTGGACACAGTATCATCGGCATGCATGTCGGAAACGGAGCCACAAACATCTACAAGCGTAGTGCAGGCTACTACCTAATCAGACACTAATTCTCATCTACTAATAATTGCCGAACACACTACATGAAGGATGCCACCTTGACTGCTTTTCGAACAGCAGCCGAATTACCCTCAAGGTATCGGAACGTTGTTTGAAATACTTGAGTCGTTTGACGTTTTG
>JBBPOD010000379.1:0-20169 GCA_038091255.1 Tylopilus intermedius | reverse complement strand
CCGAACTCTGGACATAGTCTTCAAATTCTGCTATCTTCTCCTGTAGGTCGTCGAGGGAGACGAGCTCGTCCTCTATAATATCAAGTGAGTCACGGAAGAATACAACGGTACCAGTACGGACCAACGACGAGGGTGATTTGCAGTTTCTTGATACCGAAGCCGACAGCGACAAGCTTGCTCGCACCCCAAACGAGACCCTCCATCTGGATTGATCGGACAGAGTCCTCTAGCGCTTGCATGTCTGTCTCGTCATCCCAGGGTTTGACTTCCAAGGTGACAACAGACTGTTGCGCATCACGTTAGCCGTCAGACCACGTCCACCAATATGGCACTAACTTTGGCGGCTGCCTTAGGCTTACTAGCCTTCTTTGCGTTGTAAGCAGCGACACGTTCGGCCTTGATTCTTTCAGCTTCTTCGTCCTCTTCCTCATCTTCACCAAAGAGGTCGATTTCTTCCTCTTCGGCAGCAGCAGCGGGCGTGGCGCTCTTCGCGGGTGTAGCCTGAGTGAATGTCTGCCCTGCGGTGCTGCTACCGGGCAGCGTGTCGAACTCTACGCTGTAAGATGTGATGTGCGAGTACCACCTGGCTACGTGTGGATAGGTGGCGGGGACTGGAGCAGTGATCGATTTGTAGACGTGAACGTCAGCTTGGGAAGGAGTGTATCTAAAAACAGCGCTCTCGTCAACATGCTGTTCGAAAAAAATAAAAATAAAAACGAGATCAGATGGCTAAGGAAAAGATGTCTGCATGCTGGAGCAGCGGTGTCTAATCGCTTCTTGGAAACACGGACCATAGCGTTATGTTCATCAAGGGTGATCGAAAAATATGACCGAAATGCTGCCAAAAACTGAACTCACCCTTCAACGTAAGACCTTGAGGCAAGGTGCTGCTCGAGGGCACTGAGGTTGGCTGACATTTTGACGTGTAAGGCGACGCGCGGTGAGGAGTGAGATGTCCGGGATGAGGAGAGATCGATCCTGCATTTTGCTAAACCTCTTTAGGGTAGGCCCAACTCTGACTTTTCTTCGCCGCTCGCCGTTGATTGGCTGGATGACAAGCGTACTACTAGTACACATCTTGTTGGGATACAACATTCTTTCTTGATATCGCATCTGTCTTGCGTGGGTAGTCCTCTCATTTTGTGTGGAAGACTAACTCTCTAAGAAAATCCTTCTTCCCACTAGCTCACTCGCGGCGATCAAGACCGTGTTCCCGGAAGCTGGTCGACCCATATAAAGGTGCTCAGCGCGTTCACCCAATTGTATGCACAATCACCCTATTCGCATTGACACAGGTTCGCGGTTATTGTGACAGTGTCAGTCCGATGATTGACACGTGCTGCTGAAGCGATAACGTATGCGACCTGCGAGCACTGGCGTTAAGGAAACTTAGCCCATCAATGAAACCAGAGATCGACATGTGCACCCCGCCCTCAATCACATATACGCAGAGCTCCACTCGCTGGCGGGGACATTGACGTTGCGTAATCTCCCGGGCGTCTTTCCGCTCATGGCTTGCTTATCTTACGCGTGATTGATCTCTTCAGGAAGTTACACTCTTTGTGGTTTTCGGCGAATGTCACCAGTCCACGATATTAAGAAGGGTGGCCTGGTGACGTTGGTGCGGCTTTCGGTATCAAACAGTTGCGCCGATTAAATTCGACGGAAATTGATCGTTGATGGTGTTCGGACGGCCTGCTGGCGGACAGCCTGCTTTATTATTCTTAGCCGTCTTCTTGTCCTAACTTGCAGTGCCAGCTCCCTTATCTTGTCTCCTTTTTTATCTACTGAAAAATTCGCAGCGGAACCTGCACGAAAGAATCATCTGACCTGCGTGCGGCAGGGGAAGATCTTGGTCTGATACGCAACACCGTCAGCGGATCCATCTTCCCGCCGTCATTTTAGGACTTGGTGGGTGCAGACCCCTCGAAATAAGTGTGGTAACGGCGAACTGGCAGTCTAGACTTGCCGATCGGCACACAATCGTTCACAAAGAGGACATTAACGTATCCGCGCATGCCATTTGGTGATGCATGTCTTTTGCACTGGTACCAGTCCGATCATCATGGTTCAGAATCAGTGGAATGCTCGAATTTGAAGAGCTTCTCCATTCAGCTGCCCTAAGAAGGCTTCCAAGTCCTCCAATACTTGGGGGGTGTATAATCGAATTCTATCATAGGGTCACGTCAGTGGCGAGAGGGTTCTCAATTACCACAAACCAGAGGAGGTTATCGCAAATGAACTGGACCGAGCCGGCCAACTCAACGGTATAATTACGTGGGATTATGACTGAACATGTAATCGGCTCGAGCCTCTGCTCCTTCTTGCAGTATTCTCCGACATATCTGCTCACTCAGGGGACCACACGACCGCCGTTTGTTCAAACTCTGAATACTGACTCTAATGAAACTGACAGCACTGGGACTCCTTCTCGGTTCGGAACCCGTGTGGTACCACCCCAGGGTAACAAAGGAAAAAAAATATTGACAAGGTCACCGGCATCAATCTCGGTTCAGTGGCCACCGTTGTTCAATTTTTCTTCCCGCTCTGCCGCTGAATTCTCTGTAACTTTTCCAACGCCAGCCTGAGAAGACCAGCCCTATATGCTTTGAGACGATGTGCTCATCCCGCACCATTTTTTTTTTCGTTGTGACCACGTCTGCCAATCTATTAGAGCTGCCCTCAACCTGAGGCCGTCCGAGCTCACGACTGACTCCGCCTTTTAAAAGGTATGCTCGGCAGAAGAGTGTCATGCGCATATGTTATTCATGTATTCCAGCTCAGTTCTCCTGGAAACCATGTCTTCACCTGTCATGACTTTTCCTGTCATCGAAACTTTGAGCGGCTAAGTTTGGCCTTGCGCGAGTGGGCATAGCCGAGAAGCTGCTCACAACGTCATCGGTCCCTAGCCGCCCGGGGACTTCAAGTTGTCACACTTCATATTTGGCCTCTCAGGGACAGATATGGATACGGAGGTGCCCAATTGTTGGCGCGCGGAAATTGCAGGCACCCATATCTACGCTCAAGGTGCTCTCTCGAAGACGATTGGTGGAGTGGTTGAACCGCTTACGAGGTTCAGGGGTCACGAGGGGCCACATATACGGGGGCAAATTGTCAAATCTAAGATTTATAGGCCCATTTAAATTGATAGATCCCTCGTGTCTGCCCACATCGGGATCCTCCGAACTTGAACAAGGTTCCGACGAGACGTGCCGCGATCGCCTGCATATGTTTTTTTTTTCTTCAGCGCCGCGTCGGATTTAAGTCACCGGTAAGTTCAGAAGCAAATATCGGGTGCGGCCCATCGAGAATTGAGACGGCTTTTTCTGACGGCGTCTCCTGATCCGGCTGACTGACCAAATTTCGGGATACTGCGCTTACGCTCGTGGGAGCCCCCATCATGCCGTGATCTTGGTTTAACCCTTCCAAGGCAGCTGCGCTGCAAGAGTCCGTCTCGTCATCAATCTGTACATATTACTTATGGCTGTCTCTCCACCTCCGAGTATGCCCTTGGCTCTTCCCAAAATACCACCCGAAGTGATACGGACGATCGCCCTTCCTCGTTATCAAGTATACTCCTTACATCGCGTTAACTTCTTTCGGCCCTCTTCACTTCACTTGCCATATGTTGTATGCGCTGTCGCCATCTGAGGCCAGCCCTCCTTTTTATTCCATGCACTTTGTGGACAAGTTCGATATCTCTTCTCCTCGGCGTCACCTGCCGCCAGACCGTCTCCGGGCCGAGAATATGGAGGAAGAGGCCAACCAACGCTACTCAGCTCTACAGATCATACGGAGGAGGGATGTCGACCATCCTGAACTGGCGGAGGCGTTTGGCACGATTTACGTCATGCTTCTCGAGGACGACGGGCGCAATTGGGAGCAAGTCCGTTGGGCAGATTTACCGGCTTTTATACCCATTTTCATGCGCGAGCGCCTACTCGAGGGCGCCTCCAATAATCGTGGATGGGCGCTGGAGAACGAGTTGAATACGTTGGCTATTGCCTTGTTTTGGTTAACCAGTTCTCGAGGTAAGTGTGATTTAGTGTGGCTCCACGATGTGCCGCCCTTACTCTACCGCACACAGATCAGCTCGATGAAGAAAGCGACGAATCCAGACATGCTATTATGACGTATCTCGCTCCGTTTGCCTTAGCGGGTTTTCATGTATGTGCCTTCCTCATTTATCTTGTAGGACCTGACGCAGGATACTTTAGTATCCGTGTTTCACTTTGCCCGAGGATCTTTTTATGGAGCCCGAAAACGCGCCGAGAAATGCAGTTTCCAATTACAGGAGCCACCCAACCGATCGAGATACCAAATTTGCGATCAAATATTTTGGCCACTCGATCACCTTGCGTTTACCTCCTATTGCTCCGTTTGCGATACTGAGCTATTTCGCGCGGATGGAATATTCTCATCTAAAAGTTCCTGCCGGACTCCCTTTAAATCGACAAGATGCCATCGCAAAAGGTATCCTTTATGGGCCTACACGGGAAGATGTCGAAAGTTTTAATGCCCGCTGTGCAACCCGGGTAGCTGGCCGACGGTACGGCGACCCATTCGACGGGCTCTTGAAAAGTCGCAGACACGATCCCGATTGGCGTCGATCATTGTCCGGCATTGATTCAACATTGTCACATTCCCCATTGGTATATTACATCCCCGGCACTTTTTCGGGACGCTGGCAAGGATCGTACATTGTAAGTCGGCCATTTCAAAAATTTATCTGATTTTAGCTCAGTACTCTAGTATCCCTACCTGGAGGAGTACCGTTCCATGTTTCAATCCTCTGAAGCCCCCTCAAATTATCCGAGCGCTCTACGGTTCCCTATCTATGTCAAGTTCCGCGAGTTCTATTGCTACTCTCCCTCGACGCCTTTGCCGGTTGCAGAGGATGAGATTTCGTTTTATAATGCCTTCTTGCCTCTAAGGTGTGAGTGGCGCGAGGACGAGGTAGGTTGTCGATACTTTGTCTTGTTCAGCGGCTGAACGGCCTGGACCTGACAGACGGGAGTTGAACTTATCGGTCAAAACAACTCGTTCAAAACACGTTATACACCCTTCCGACGGTCCAGAGAGGCAAGTGATGTCTCGAACGTGGGACCGTCGGATGTCATCGTCACAGGAATAGTGCGTCGACTTGTATCCGATCTGTTCTCCGAGTAACCACCCGCTTCTCAGACGGAGGCACCGTATGCCACCGCATGGAACGGCTACAAGTATATAGGAAGGATTCGACCATCCGACGGGCTCGTCGTGCTCTTGCGTCAGCCGGTATGTGATTGCTTCATGCGGTGGCATTGTTACTGAGTTCTGCAGCTGGATCCTCAGAGAGCTGACCTCGGACGTGCATTATTTCGAGGTTATGGTAGGCCATTTGGGTGACTTGAGGAGGGCGTAACTCACATTCTTTGACAGTCATTTCCTCGCGTAACTTTGTTGGCAGGTGGAGGCATATCTCGAGTTCGGAGCAGCCAGCGGAATGGGAATCTATATTCAGTCTGTGCAAAGAGGTAAATTCACTGTAGACGTAGACCTTGCATATATTGTAGCACCCTGAGGCCCTGAGGCCCAACATATTCTGTTTAGTTACGGTCCCGTTGTACTCGGATGATCCGCGCGGGTATCAAGGCGCCTCGCGGATGCAATTCCATGAACCAGTGGTGCGCTAAATTCGGTAACGGCCGCCACTGCGCTGGGCACATATCACACATACCGGAATGACGACTTCGCTCGAATCCGTTCCTCCAGAGATCCTCGAACACGTCGCCTTCTTCGCTGCCACACAGAGTCTCGTCGGACCTCCATCTGACTTACCACCACTACTCCTCACTTGCCGCACTATCTACCAAGCGCTCTGCTTTGGTGCTAGCCCGCACCTCTATGCCCGCATATTTAGCTACAAATTTGACACGAGGTCCGCCATCCGCCGTCTTGGCTCGCACATCAGTGCGCAGGTCCTTGCCGATGAGCTAAAGAAGAGGTGGTTACACCTGAAGCGAATTAGAGCCCGCGCGAGCGCTCGAACACGACACCCCGAATCATGCCCGCCGTCGCGACCCCTCGTCGACTTGCTTTGGTTAGCTTACTTGATGATGATCGAGAACGACGGCAAGAACGAGCAGCAGCTCTTAGACTATGCTGAGATGGACATCTGGCTCGTGGAGTACTTGTTTGACGACGAGGGGGCTTCCTCCGCAGCACGCATGATCATTCAACACGCTTGGCCCGTCGAGGACGAGAAGAACTCGCTTGCAATCTGGCTGTTTTGGTTGTTATTGCGGCCTGGTGTGTCTTGCTCTCGGCGATCACGAGATCCGGGCGACGAACCCTTTTACAGGTCTTATCACGGACAGCATCAATCGCTTCCCTCATATGACCACCATCATGAAATTGACCGCGTTGGCCGCTAACCATGTCTGTCCCCCTTTCATTGATTTCTCATCTTATCTACTTATCCGATCGCGATCTCTTTCTCAGTACCCAATATGCCATCCATCTTGGACCGAATTTCTTCCCCGATCAGAAGCGGCGATACCACCCAGTGTTATTACACATTTCTCGGGATCATATCGATTACATCCGCCGACCCTCGCTCCAGCGGCGATTCTCATTTTTCTCACCCTAGCACTGCGGGACCGCAACACTAGGCAGGTCAGTCGTTTGGGAAGGCAATTGCTCCAACCACCCTCGAGCTTTCCGCTAACGAGCAGGAGAAGCGAGGACTGGGACGCAGATTGGCATCGGTGCATTAACTTCGGCCAGTTTGATTGTGGCAAGACGCTTTCGGAAGCATATGTCTTGGGCTCGATCGAGGGCGTTTGGGAAGGCGTCTTTACCGTCAGTACATGGTACCCGCTTTACTTGGTAAATCGGACTCATTTTCTCTCTCGCCCAGTATACAGAATTTACCGCATATTCCATGTTACTTTCCGGTGGCCCCCCATCCGTGCTTGATCAAGGTTTGGTGGCTCACCACCAGCAGACGTGGAAATTGCGTGAATACTATCTTTCGGAACATCCAGGACTCGCTCGAAACAAGTCTCGAGCTGTGGGGTCTGGTGATCCTCTAAAGGCATATTTTCCTTCGGGAACTCGCATCCAGGAGCTCTCGGATTCTGTCGAGATCCAGGAACCAGGGAGAGACACGGTTCATTATTGGCGGTCGTCTCATGCCAAACCTGACGGCGACAAAGTGGTGGATATTATTATTCGGGGAGAGGTGCGGTGTTCCTTGTTTGAGACGTTGGCTGTACTGACGTGACCACAGGGTCATTCCGCTTGGGGTCAGTTCAATTTATACGGTCGCGTGCGTCCGTTAGATGGCTTTATCAGCTTCTCCAAAGAATATGTATGACTCGTTGCTTTGGGGTTGATGCCATTGTTGATCACCCCCTTGTTCATGTTCACAGGTTGCAGGTGACAGAGGGAGGTGGTTGTACCGAGGATACCTGGTCGGCTACGTGAACGGCCATATTGCGGGACGATGGCGAGATACCCTGAGCGGGAGCGACGTTTCAGGGTATGAGGGATGCTTTGTAATGAGCAGACGGAGATGACGGGATATGTGTGTAAGTATATGTACATACATGACGAGTTGGTCGCTTCTAAGATGGCCAGGAGGGGTCAGCAGACGTCAACAAATGCTGCATACATATTTTTGTTACCGACAAAAGAGTGGAGATGAGCTCGGTTATTTTCTGAGTACGAGCCTGGACCAGCTGCGGGCCGTCGACCCTGCACATACGAAATGTGGGACCTGATCGGTATGTTGGCCTCGGGATGCCGTACTTAAATCGCGATGAAAGAACCGAGTGGGTTTACTAAAGCGAAGATGCTTCCACCGAGTAAATGCGCCCAAAGAGGCGCGGCTAAACACTACGACTCGAATGCTATTGCAGCGGAGGATACAAAGGATGAAAGTGACGAGGGAGACTAGCGCTACAGTCGGCACAGAAAAATAAGGATGAGATAAAGTACGTGTGGTCGAAAAGAGATATGCGGGGAATCAGAAATGAAGGGTATATGGGTGCTATGCAAGTGATGATGATGAGTGGAGAATTAAGTGGTTCGTAAGATACTATGCAAGAGTCTGGCAATTCTATCAAAGCAAGAAAATTAACTGATCAAACACGTTAGCAGAAGGCACGGCAACTCAGAAATATGGCTTACAACTGCTATGTACTGAAAGGAAAAGGCGAACACGTTGATTCCTGCATCAATAATTGGAATCAGCAGTACATGGTCCACATGGTCACCCTATCTGGGACACTGTCCGCAGGGGATGTTGTACCGGACTTGCGAAGAGATCTGCGGAGGTGAGCATTGTCTTCCAGCTCTGCCCTGGTCACAGAGCGAGAGGTAGAAGAAGCGAACTCCGTGGGTTGAACAGTAAGCGGAATACTGCGTACACATGTCTTCGATCTTTGGTTGGATTGTAGAGATCACCAGGACATACCTTTCGCTTTTAACTGGAGAGAACGACGTTCTGTGTAATCAGAAGCGGCGATTTTTCTTACTGAGTGGCGCCCGCCATTCGTGCAGTATCATGCGGACGAGCTATGAACGCTGTACTGATTTCGAAAATACACGTTGAAAAGGGATAGATCGGTCCTAGGCGGCATGCTATACGTGCGAGTGCATGAAAGATGAAACACAACTGACCTGTAAAGCGACGTCGGACTCGGAGGTGAGTTCGACACTTGGAGGTAAAAAGTGTGGCGAGATCATTTCCTCGGGTAAACTTGAAACGGGCGTACTAGCAGTAGAATACCGACGCACTGGAATATGCCGCTAACGAGCCAGTAGCGCTGCGGGTCACAAGACAAAAATGCAAGAGCATCAGGCTCTTTGGTCGCGTGCTCACCTGAAAGTCATGATGGTCACTGGTTGCTATCGGTCGCGTTGACCGTCCGACTCGATGCCGCGGAACACACTGTCGCTATTGCCATTTATGGAAAGTGAAGTATTCCGCCTTAAATGACCACAGCTTTATTGTCTTCACAAAACCACGCCGACCAACCTCATCATCCCACAGAGATGGATTTTGCACCGGTGGGTCCTTCTCACTCTCTGCGCCACTTCATATACGAACCGGTCCCGCCCAGCAATGCCTGAATATCGCCAAGTTGAAACGCAAGATGGACATCAGCGGTCTGACGCTCCAGATTGCCGCCGAAAACGTTTTCGAGAGTGGGCGATTTTACATGCTGTGGAGGGTTGCTATACCGTTTCTTCCGTATTCCGTGTGGCGTTTCTGAGGCCATCGGCGATAGAACGGCAACTTCATCGTCATACAAGCCGAGCCGTGGTGGCGGCCCGGCTACAATCCGCATTACACGTTGCCCATGGGCTGCTTTCTGGAAGAACATAAGGCACTCTGGCACCTTCAAGAGGTCATACAGATCATGCTTGACTCGATCGTGATTGATGGCGAGAGCAACTGGGCATATCTAGTTCGCCTCAAGGATGGCTCATACCGCCTGGTCTACAAGAAGAGGGAATTAGTTCACGACTGCTTGATATGGACCAAGGTAGGTAGCACTGAGTATCTCATTTTGACTCGCGCTCATGAGTGTGTCGCAGGTAGTAGAGCTTGATGACATCGAGGTACTTGTAGTCCTTCGTTTTGAACGCCATCACATTATTGAATATTTTCTCGTCAAGCTGACGCGATTCGCGACTGGGCTGTGCTGGGAAGGGATCTACGAAGGTAATCAACTATCTAGCTTTTAGGATGAAACCTGACCATCGTTTATAGGGAAAGACGTTGACATTTTTATCGCTTGGCAAGATCATTGGGGGCCGTACATATCTGCCGAAAGTCGAGGCCAGAAGCTCGTGCAATCCAGGGGCGTGGGGCACTACTTCTTTGATCTCGAAGCCCACGTTTCCAAGAATGGAGTTATCGTCGGCATTATGATGGAGGCCCCCGTCGGACGTATGTACCTTCTTTCCACATATTACCAAGGGCTCACTCAATGCAGGGGGCGTCACATCCGCCGATCGCTCTGCCGTTTTTAAGGCGTTTGCTGACATCCAGCAACACGGTGTCTTCTTCTTATTTGAGGCGTATGACATTTACATCACCGAGCGAGGCGTGCGCTTTGCCAGCGCATCTAGCGCAAAATATTACCAAGACCGCGATGCACTTGCCAAAGATGCAGAACCCATGTGGAGAGCACTAGCAGAAATATTCCGTGACAAGGATGACGATACGTCGACAAGTCTCATCGTCGGGTTTCGTTTAATGAGCTCGAGCGCCGTTGTCATTCCTCGCCTACCTTCTCCAGCCCGTCCGATCGCTTTAACAGCCGAAGGAGTCAAGATGCGCTGGGTTTGGTCCATTATGACATCCGACCTCTTCTGTCACTCTGGGGGTTGCGCATTTAGTCAACTGCAGAGGCTGTATCGTCGGTCTGAGCATGCCGTAACTCGGCGTGGCAAGTCAATCAAAGATGACAGAAGAGCTCTTCTCCCTCCTGACGATGCTTCTGGTGATTCTGGGACCTTTGTTGCGAGAGCTGGATCTCTAGACGGTCCTCTGGTTACCACCCACACCCCCGCCACACGATATCATCCGTATGCACGTTCTTCGAAACGCTTGCCGCTGCCTCAGGAACCTGACCAAACGCTTCTGGAGAATTGAAGTTTGTTAAGATGCAAAGCGTGTCACGATGAACCTTTCGGAGAATAGCGTTTAATGTTATTGTGTATGACCACTACTCATGTCACACTAATAGGCACACGTACTTGTACTATGTCGTTCCCGAGTGGTCAAGATAGCACACCCCTAGAGAGCACTAGTGGATCTGGATACGTGGCATCTTTATGACTGAGACGAGATTGACCCACTTAGTTGTGAAGATCCGTCTGATATCACTCGCTTGAATGGGACTTCAAGCAGGCCTAGATGACGTGCCCAACGGCGTCATCAGTGTTGCCACAGTCCAACCTGAACGATATACGGAAACTTGATTAGATGTGCCGTCCCTCGTAAGCTGCAGAGTGTGTGCTTAATTGGAGACGAGAATATTCCATGCGCTGCTTCACGTTCCGGCGAGAGACATGTACGCGCGTCGCGTGCCGACAAGCTCCAGCAGGAAACACCCAATAGGGATGAAAACTGTGTCAATGGAATCATTGAATGGTAAATGCGGCTTGCAGTCGTTGCACAGCAACGCGCGAAGCGAACGATATCCAGTGTAGCGTACTAGTGGCGGCGAATCGTTTGTGGCGGCCGTGAACGAGTAGAATGGAGGCGTACATGCGGTGACACGACGCTAGCACTGACAGCGGGTACGCGCGTCGTTATCGAGCCTGTGAGCCGCCCCATTGAAGTGCTGTGGAATCTGGATGGGATTGTTTCAAGATGGTCCCATTTTGAAGTTGTTTGGCAACAGCCTTGAAATCAAACAAAGACTCGCTACTGATATCAAGTACCCACCCCCTACAACTACCACCATCACATCCCGTAGCTATCACAGCGTCGACGGGCCACAATGTCATCGTTGAGTGTCATACGACTTCCTCTCGTCGTCGAGTTGACCCAGTTCCAGAGATCAAGTCCCTCCCAGCACCCCCAGTCATGCATGTGAAGCGCCACTCATGAAACGCACCCCATCAAGGACGACGCTCTCAAATACGCTCTCTACCCGCAAGCGGAGGCGCGTTTCTATCCCCTCCTTTGATTTGGAAGCCGAACTTGGGATTCCCACCACAACGGAGGCTGCCGTGCAAGAGACAGACGTGAGTAGTATCTTTATTTTCTTGAACGTCAATTACCCTACTCGTACCTAGGCGGACCGGTTTGTAGCCATACGTTCGCCCTCCTCCATACCCCTTCATACTACGCCTCGCACGAATCGCATCGCCAAGTCATTTGGCCTTCTAGATGATCGCGTCTTGACCTATGCCGAGGGGCCTGCTTTCCCATCCGAAACGAAACTTCGGTCAATGATACGCCGGAGTGTCTCAGACCTCTTCAATGTTCCTCGGTCGATCTCTTCTGTCTCAGCGAAAGCGAATCTAGCTGCTCGCAAGCAGTTCATCATGGCCTTGGACGGACCAGGTATCTCACGGGACCCGTTTGCGTTTTCCATGACGTGGTCCAGGACAAATTGCATCGGAGTGGCATTCAGGGGTGACGTGTATTTCCAAAATCTCGAAACCCGGGCGATCGTACATTTATGTCGCGTCGCGGCGGACGATGGGCTGGTGCACAGCATCGATTGGCGCGATGAACCTCATTCGTGCACCTTGGGCCTCGGTACAACGAACGGAAACGTTCGGGTTTGGGATGCGTCATCGCTGACGCAGGTCGCCGATTGGTCGGACGATACGTCGCCCGTAGGGGGAATGCACTGGTATGAGAGCATGTTGGCTGTTGGAAGAAAAGATGGACGAGTATCGCTTTTTGATCTACGAACTCCCAAGGAAATTCTACTGATGAGGGGTCATAAACGACATGTGCATGGGGTGAAGTGGTCGCCAGATGGAAATTATCTCGCAACTGGGGACCACTCGGGAAACCTTCATATTTGGGATCAACGGGCGAACAATTACCTCACTTCTGGCGACAAGAAACTTCTTGCAAAGCATGAGGGACCAGTAAAGGTGAAGTTCAACTCTCCAGTTCCATGCTCCCATCGAACTGATCTTGGTAGGCCATCTCCTGGAGTCCATGGCAGAGCGGTCTCATTGCAACTGGTGGGACATTCCCGGATGGCTCAATGCAAATCTTCGACGTCAATAAGCTCTCTGCTGCGTTTCCCCCGCTAGCCATCAAGACGCGCACGAGCATTAGTTCCCTCCATTGGTCCCCGCATTGCAAAGAGCTGCTCAGCACGCACGGCTCGTCATGGACCAAACCTCAAACTCTCTACGATTATCCCCCTTCAGCAAAAGAAACACCAACAACACCGTTCACGAATTCCATGACTGTTCATTCATACCCCTCATGCGAAAGGATTGTCTCTGTCATTGGCCACAGCGCCGCTATCGCACATTCATGTATCGCACCAGATGGATGCTCCATATTTACTGTTAGTCCCGCCGAGGAAACCATCAAGATGTTCAAGGTCTGGGCTGCGCCCGGAAGCCAAGGAAAGGATGATGAACAAGGACTCGGTCGTAAGAACGCCATCCGCTAGATGTTGCACGCAGTAATTGCATTCTACCTCTGTATCCTATGATACTGACATACTCTAGTTTGTAATGCATAGAACGGATGGACAAGCCTGCGACATATATATCTTGAGATCACTGTAGTCCTATGTTATCTCTCGTGTTATTGTTGTAGGAGACGAGGTCTGTTGCTGTATTCCTAGGATACATTAGTACTGCTTCCAGTGCCAGAGATTCATTGCGGACACACTAGCTTTGAATGCACCCGTGACGGCAACCGCCCCGATTGGACGTACTACACCCAACGTTGCAACAGTCTCTTCTCTACACCACCATCAGCTATAACGACACTTCGACACTTCGACGAGGTTTGGAGCTTAATGGCACCAGGAGGTCAGCATACACATGTTTGTCACCTTAACTCTGCTTACGCCTCCACGTCGGCACGCAGAACCACGAGAAGGAAACCGGCCAGAGCCAATTGGCAATGCTGGCGTGCTAATGCTCGCAACGACCTGCACGCTGGGCTTGTTGTATCTCTTGTGGCGCCGTGCAAGCAGTCTGCGTGCTGTCGTCTCGCATCAGCAAGTGTCTTGAGGGCGCGATGTGTTACTCTTGTGCTGATCTTTTCTTCAGATTGAAAACATGGACCACTCGAGAGGGGCGAATTCGGCTTTCTGAAGACGACGGCCCTGCGGCAACTGAATTCTTGGCTGACGATGAGGCGCCTTGTCCAACGGATCACAACAACCCTTCAAGACCTGGAGCAACTGGCGCGGTGGGAAATAATCCCACCGCACAGTAAGGTGTGTACGCCGTTTATGTGTTGCTTTTCTTCCACTTATGTAGTCTCTTTGCAGATGCGGATGGGTCTTTATCTATCGCATCTAATGTACGAGGTCTTCCTCTCCCTGTACAGACGTGCGACCAGTCTGCTGACCCCTTGCAGTTCCCACCATATACTTTCTCCTAGCCATACTTCTGTACCACGGGGCTTCGTCAAACGATATCGAGCTATGTCTGGATAAGGATTTCCGTTAGGGCTGACTCACGAGGTCTGGATATCTGCTCAGAAGTGGGCTGACGGTGGAAACGGAACCACGGACCGGACCGTCCCGCCTGTGGGGACGGTGGGTTTAATGTGATCACCGACTCTTGAAACACACTATACTGTTGCTCTAGGTATCAGTTTCATCCTGCTATGCCAAGGTTTATCCATGGGTGCGTGACTTTGTCACGGGACCACTCTACCCCCGTGTTTGCCGCATAAAACATGGACGCACATATTCTCCGTACATCTCCCGTCCACTCAAGCGGCTATGTTCGACCGCAAAGTTACCATTGGGTTCCTCACCCTAGTGGGCGGGGTCCATGCGATCGGGCAAATGAGCTGTGTATCTTTCAATTCGACCTCGAGCCCATCTAACTTTCCTATCGTGTCAAACGGTCTGGCCACACCCATTTACTACTCATCCGAGGACTGGGGTGGCGTCCAGCTTGCCGTAACAAACTTTGCGGCAGACATCGAGAGGGTCACTGGGGTGTTGCCAACTTCGAACAACCTCACGTCACCCTCAATTGCATCAATGTCTTTCCCATCAAATTCGTATCCCATCTTTGTCGGGACCCTTGGAAAGTCACCCCTGATCGATACCATTGTCAATCACGCGGACCTGGATGTATCCTCTGTGCAAGGACAATGGGAAGCATTCATGACACGAGTGGTCCCTAACCCTCTCCCAGGCGTACAAAGCGCGTACGTGATTATTGGTGCGGACAAACGAGGGACGATCTACGCGCTCTATGATCATTCTGAACAATTTGGTGAGACTCCCCCATTTCTGCGCCGTCCTCCCATCCTGACGGACATCATGCATCGAAACTCCTCGGACTTCGATGATAAGGCGTTTCGCCGTGGTACTGGTACGTGCTTCGCGCCTTATGCCAGTCTGTGAGATGACCGCCTAGCTGAGTGCGCCACATAGGTGGGCCGACGTACCCGTGCAGCACCGTGCTGCACTGTACGTGGAGGCATCTGGCTGTGCGCATGGGTCCCCGACGGTCAAGTATCGCGGTATATTTCTCAACGATGAACAGCCTGCGCTCCAGAACTGGGCGATGGAGAAATTCTCCAACGGAACTAGCGCGTACTACACCGGATCCCCTTTCAACTCGATGTTTTACACGAAACTGTGCGTACAGTTGGACCGTGCTTTTGTGACGGGGGCTGATGATACGAACTGTAGGTTTGAATTGATGTTGAGATTCAAAGCAAACTATCTATGGCCTGGTGAGCATGTCTACGCGCACCGCATTGGAGAACAATAGACTCAGTCTATTTGGTGTGCCAGCCATGTGGAGCAGGTGCGTGTACCTGATGGATACGCACTGACTTATGCATCTTACTTGGACGCCAACAGCGCTTTCGCCATCGATGACCCATTGAATCAATACTGGGCCGACTTTTACGGGATTGTGATGGGGACGAGGTATGTCGTGCGCGTATGATGCTTCGTTTGTGTCCTTAACCCATCGTGGCAGCCACGAGGAGCCAATCATGCGGTCCACGCCAGGTAATGTCGCACTTTTGGGTCTTTCTCGCGACAACTCAGCCAATGTCACGATGCTTTACAGTGGAATGGGGCATCTTCGGTTCGGGTCCATGGGATTACAGCGTCAACCGACAGAATATTTATGACTTTTGGGTCGTCGGTGCCGAGCGCGGCAAACCCTTCGAGAACATTTACACCGTCGGGATGAGAGGCGCGGGTGATCGTACGTGTCTTTGGTACATTGGTTTGTGCGATATTGATCTGATCCCTGCGTCGTGATCAGTGCCCATGTCGCCGGCGACGAATGTGGCATTGTTGCAAGAGGTCATTTCGGACCAGCGCCAGATTCTGAGCGACACGTTCAACGGTACGGACGTGACGACGATTCCACAGATGTGGTGCTTGTGTATGTCCGCGTTTGAGAATTTGACCTCGGCTCATCGAAATTCTCTTGTTTGGCAGACAAGGAAGTGCTTGGTTACTATAAAGCTGGCCTCCAAGTCCCGGACGATGTCACGCTACTTTGGACAGACGACAAGTATGTGTTTTGTTTACTAAAAGTGACGCTGGAAGCGATAGATCACGGATGTTTATCAAGCTATGGCAATGTCGAACGCTATCCAGTGTATAGCGAACGCAACAGAACGGGTGGTGCTGGCGTCTACTATCATGTATGTCCACCGTGGTATGCGTTATCGTCGTCGCTCACCGAAACCGTCGACAGTACGACTATGTCGGTTGCCATATGTTTATGCACTCTTCGTAGCCTGACTGTTTCTTTAGGTCGGTGACCCCATGGATTACAAGTGGATAACCGTAAGACTTTCGATGCATCTCTGCGTACCTCTTTGAATTGAAAACACGTTCTAGACCACCCAGATGGCCAAGGTGACCTCGCTCTTTTTGTGCACTGGCAAATGTCGATTTAACCCAACATGACGAAAAGACGTACGATCAAATGTCTCTCGCGGTCGACCGCAACGCCATCCGTATTTGGATACTCAACGTCGGCGACCTCAAGCCATACGAAATGCAAACCGAGTTCTTCATCACCTATGGCTGGAATGCCTCCATCTGGACACCGAATAATCTTGACACCTTTGTCCACAGCTGGGCCCAACGCGAATTCGCTCTGGACAATGCTGATGCGCAAACGATCACCGAGATCATCGCCAACGTGACCAGGTACAACTCGAGGCGCAAGCCCGAGATGTTGAACGCGACGACGTACAGTCTGGTCAACTACCGCGAGGCGGAGCGCATGCTCGAGGATTGGGACAGGGTGTTGAATGCGTCGGTGGCCATCTATGACAAAGTGTCCGCGGCGATGCAACCGGCGTTCTTTGAACTCGTGCAGCATCCTGTCGCGGCGAGTCATACGGTTGCTACGATGTGGATTTATGCGGGGCTGGTATGTGTGTGAGGGTATGCATTCATGCAAGAGGGACTCACACGTCGCGTTCTGCAGAACAATTTGCATGCGTCGCAAGCGAGATTGAGTGCAAACGACTATGCAAGCAAGGTGATAGCATTGTTCCAGGAAGACTACGATCTCGAGCTCGAGTACCATACTCTTCTTGATGGTGAGCCATGCTGCGATCCTTGATGGAAGAAGGCTCAACAGTACCTTGCAACTGGCAGGAAAATGGAATCAGTATGTGACCATGATATATAGTGAGCTTTGGCTTACCCCCGAGCTTGTAAAGCATAATGGATCAGACCCATATCATGTACCACTATTGGCAACAACCAATGCAAAACACGTAAGTCGGGTGGTGCGGGCAGAGCCTCTCTAGCTCAATTTCTTGACAGGATGCCATTCGTCACCTACGTGCAGCCCCGCAAGGATAACATTGCCGGTGTTATGCGCGTCGTCCCCGAACAGAGCCTCGGTGCTTGGTAAGTGATCGCGCACGAGATCTGAAGAGGTCGCGCACTGACATGACTCGTTAATCCCAGGCCCGGGGACAACATGAACGATTGTGCACAGGGCTACAGCTGTCCTAATCCGACCATCACGCTGGACCCATACATTCCATTCCAGAACCGGTATATTGACATTGGCGCTGGAGGACCTCAGTCGTTCACGTTTACTGTGACGACCAACGTCAGCTGGCTAGACCTTTCTCTCACGAATGGGTCTATTTCAACATCGGCTCCAGAACGGCGCGTGTACGTGAGCGTGAAAGACTGGAGCCAGGTAAGCGGTACCGAGGCCGCGGTGGTGAATTTCAATGCGGCTTCCCCTGGACGACCCATGCTGAGCGTGCCCGTCACGTTTATCGCAAACCATACTGTTCATCCGAGCAACTTTACAGGTAACATTGGGTCCATACTTGCAGCACGAGATGGACTTTATTCCCTCTGGACAGGATTCGTCGAAGGCGATGGTGTGATTTCGATCGAAGCGGTGAGTGATGGGATTGGTCAGAATGGTCAGAATAGGACATGCAACTAAATCAGGCGATCGCAACTTAGGCACACGCGACGAGTAACACGTCTGTTGGGGGAATCACATGGACAGAGCTCCCGGGGTACGGTCGGACACTGTCTGGCATCACACCCCTCCCGCGGATGGGTGACAATGGTATCAACTTTACGGCGGGAACGGGACCTTCCGTGTATGTGAGGACTATGCTTGATGACGAGATAGAGCTGACGCACGTCTCCGGCCAGGACATATAAGTTTTACAATTTCAACACGATCGGACAAACGGGGAATATCACGATCACTACACATATGGCTCCGTCTTTAAATGCAAACGGGGACGATCGGCCCCTCGCGTTTGCGGTCCAAGTGGACAACGAGATATCGCAAACTGAGTATTTTATCCCATATGCTGCGCCGGGGACAATGCCGGCTGCATGGGACGGCATGGATGGCTTCGCTGCCACAAACATTGTGGCTGTGATGACGAACTTTACTGCGCTGCCGGGAGCGCACGAGCTCAAGGTGAGTATAGGGATGGTTCGTGTGGGAAGTGCTGTAATCACTCAATGGGGTTGCTCAGATATGGATGGTCGAGCCCGCTGTGATCGTCGAGAAGATTGTGATCGGTGAGTGCGGGGCATTTGAGATTGGGATGACTAACGTGACAAATACGCTCTTTATAGATACGGGTGGTCTTCTACCAAGTTATCTTGGACCACCAGAGAGCATGAGAGTATAGATACAAGCGTCCTTATGTAAATTAGACGGGGAAGAGTTGAGCCTGCGCAGTACTAGGCGTCGTTGGCAACCATAGAAGCTGTCCATGTGAATCCAAATGCGCAGGCTACGTAGCTGGGAAGCAGTAGAACTGAGAACATACCTTGTGGGCCAGCATGCATTGCCTTGCTGACTAATCAGTATTTCATATGGCGCAATGACATCAGTCAAACGTGGTAAATAGTTGCCATATTTGTGCATGATATGATACATAAGCTGACCTGATGGTGTTTTCCATCCCTTTCATGTTCACGTCGTTGTCGTCGTTTTTCCCCTCCTCCTTCCAGCAGGTCTCACTGGGCGCGCGTCCCCCCGACACCCTCTCACCGCCCCCAACGACACCCCCTGACGCCCCACAGCCCGACCCACCTCGGAAGAAGGAGAGGAAGGAGAAACTTGCAAACGAAGTGTGTCTACTCTACTGCTCATCTACCTCTTGAATTCTCATATCGCAACCAGGCATTCATCATCGTCCGCCCTCCCCCGTCAAAGTCTGCCCAGCCACTCAGCCTTCAGGTCCAACTGATTCCCCCGCAGTCCCGTAATGATAGACCCGTACAAGCTCTCGACTCTTCCCCTGACGATTTTGGCACTGATCTCAGACGTACCCACTCAAACGGCTCAGAGGCGTCCAGCAATTCAGGATACACCTCGGCTGGCTCTGTCTCGTCCTTTGCATCCAATTCAACTGCCAGTTCGGGTCGTCGCATGATCATTCCACTGTATAATTTAAATGTACATTCTGTAATGCCGACGACCATCTTGGACGCTGGCACAGATGCTAAGGTTGCCAAATTCGCCAAGCGTGGCTTGGAAGTGATCGGCCTCGCTTTCTTCGAGCCGATTGAAGTTCGCCCCTCCGCAGCCACAAATGGTGGTCTTTCTGTCAGTGCTCGTGCTAGCCTTGACGACTCGCACCGAGAGCTTGGTTCAACTTCGGCGACATTTCCCTCTCGTCGTCCAGCCTCTCCAGCTCGCCCTGTTACCTTCCATGCCGCAGCCAACGAGCCGGGCGATCACCTTCATCCACCCACCATTAATCTGACTCCTGCACCACCACTGCCACCCCCAGACAAACCTCCGCGCCCGACGAGGAAGCTGTTTACCAAGATATTCAAGAAAAAGGATGCGACTTCGCAGTTGTCCATTGCGGTCCCCAAACCCGACGAGACAGTCCCCGCTCATCCTTCTCCAGCTCGCAGTAGTGCCCACATTTCCGAAGAGGCATCAGTTTCACAACCCGATACCCCACATCACTATGATGCCCGGCCAACTACACCT
>JBBPOD010000378.1:0-20199 GCA_038091255.1 Tylopilus intermedius | reverse complement strand
CTATAAAAGCTGGAATCTCAATCATATCAAGGATAATTTGCACTATTTGGCCCTACAAACAAAGGTACACATAGAAATATCATATACAAGGTTGAAAAAGTTCACGTGCACTGCCACCATGACCATAATCATGTGACTACCATTTATGGCTTTGAGCAACACTCTTTTTGTTGTGCTTAGTATTGGTTATCTGTTCTTTTCATGGCCTTGGCCACTGGTTGTAACACCTTAACAATACTTGTATTCAATATAGATGAGTCCTCTTGCCTGATGAAATGTGTAGATTACTACTTGGTTATGTTTTACCCTACTAATACCTGTTATGTCAGCCAATTGAGCACTACAAAACAAACTGTGCAACTTGAAGTGTGAACCATGCTTCCAAATGTTACCAATTAGGTCCTATAGTCATACATGATCTTCCATGACTACAAAAAATCTACAGGAAAATCTATAGCCAGCCACAAACACCTATTATAAAACAATCCATATACTTAGACCTAGTGTCAAATCTGGTTCCTCTGGGCACAAGTCCAATGGAGGTCCAAGGTGTAAGGGGAGTGTAAGTGCAGAGGTGGACCAGAGGTCTGATAGAGATATGGAGTGAAGGTACTTAAGAGGACCTTGGTGCAGGACTTATGTGTCACGCTCTTGTCAAAGACTTGGTTGTTCTTGATTTTGGAGACAGGGGAGTCAGAGGTTAGGCAGAGGTAAAAGTGAGGGAGATCAGAGGAGGAGTGAGGACCAATGTGAGGAGGTGATTTAGATGATATTCGAACTAAGGGAAATACATAAGGAGGAACATGGGTTTAAATATGGAAAGTTTGATCAGAGTTTGAATGGGGAATGATGAGAAGCATATGGAGCATGTAACTAAGAGGTCATATGGAACATAGGGACAGAGCACAGGAGATATGCATGGAGTGGCGACTAAGCAAAGAATGTAAGGTAATTAAAATGAACGGTGTAGGAGCTTGATGCTCTCTATGGTTGTAAAGCCGGTTTTTGCAGGTTTCCGGATTGTCTGCAAGTGTTTTCCATCAGTTCCCATTGCCATCTGTGTCCATCTGTGTCCAATCTGAGGTATCCTTTTGTTTCCATGTCCATTCCAGGTCTGGAAAGTCATCCGGAATTTTGGAAAGTCAGTCCAGACTGTTGTTGCAGTCTGGGCCCATTTGTTTGTCATTCATTTGTCTATATCTGGTCTCACTAGGCTGGTTGTGATGGGTTATGAGGCTTAGTGACTCAGGACTCGCTTATTCCATTCTAGACTTGTTGTTTTTGATATTCTGGACTCATTCGTATTGTTACAGGGTTGTTCTGACATCACTAGACTTTGTTTCCGGTGGGCACTTTGCAGGGACATGAGTGCCTTGGAAGTTTTCTTTTCATTTCCAATACTTAGGGCTGTACAGTCTCAGGACTTAAAAGGATTTGTCTTAGGACCAATATATCATCTTCTTGCAGTCTGAAGGTCTCCTGCCCATGTGCAGGATCGTCACTGAGTCATTCTCAAGTTGGTTGTCAGCTTGTATGCTGTCTGACTTCTTTCTTCTGTTTCCGTGTTTTCCGTGCTTCCGCTTCTGGTCTGGACCATTCATTCTGTGTTTCCTGTGGTCCAGACTACCTTCTGGACTCTCTTGCCTGTGTTTGAGATTAGAGGGGGTGGGAGTTGCATGAATATGACACCTAGGAGGTCCTATTAAAGCAGGTAATTGAGACATCATATGGGCTTGAATATGGGCTTTGCACTTTCATTAGGATCAAAATTGATTATTTAGAACAAGATGGCAAGCAATGCACATGGAAAAAACACAACAAAAGCTTAATAATGGATCAAGATCACCATATACTATTAACTTGATGGTATTTCTGAATTGCTACAGCTTTCTTTGAAGGCTTTCTGTGAGTATGAAAGATTATTTTTGATTGTAAGAGCCAATTGGTGATGTTTGGAAGCATGCTTCACACTTGTACAGTCTGTTTTATAATACTCAATTAACTGATATAATAGGTATTAGTAGGATAAAACATGAACAAGCAGTAATCTGCATATTTTATCAGGCATGAGGACTTATCTATATTGAATACAAGTGTTATTAAGATGTTACAACCAGTTGCCAAGGCCCATATGGAAAGAACAGCTTCCTGATATGGTAGTAGAGAGTTTTATGGGGACTAGTTCTGAGTTCACATTTGGCAGGGAATTGTTCATTTTGATATTTATATTTATTTATATTTGTTTGAGATACTGCTTGGGTTTTGATTCTTTTGAATTAATGATGATCATACCTGGTAACGTAAGCACTGATGGGGTGTGCTGAACTGTGCTGACATACAGGCTGAATTCAGCAGCATAGGACACTAATTGTCATGTATTGGTTCAAGTTCACCATGCAATGAGAACAAGGCAAGGAGACTGTGGGGGCAACAATGACAATGCTGTCCACTGGCACATGGACTCAGACATTGTCCATTTGCTGAGCAAGGAGGACAAGGCAGGATGAGGATCCTTATGATGGCAACCATGATGATGATGGCAATACCACCCCAGCAATTTGAATCCAACATGACTAGCCTATCAGGTGATGCCAATGCTGACAACACAGTGATGACAGGCTGTCCTGCATGCAATGCACTATATGCAACCACCAACCCTGATCCCTTCACCATGCAAAGAGGACTTGGCAGCAAAAACAATGGCAACAGGGCATGCGACCCAATCCATGCAACCACCACCATTGGTCCCTTCTTCACACAACAACTACAATGATGACACATGCCATGAGCTGCATACCACCACACCCATCTCTTCAAGTTCACTATGCAATGATACTGATGACATGTGCCACTGCCTGTCTTTTCACTACATGAGGACATAGTTGATGATGTAGCCTTGATGGCAATGGCAATGGGTTGTGCTACTAGTACATGCAAAGGAGGGCACACTACTAGTAATGATGACAGCTATAAGGACAACACATGCCACATGCAACATCATCACCTGGGCCATTGCCTGCTCATTTGTTATGCAATGAGGGCCAGGGTGAGGACATGACAGTGACATGAATGACATGCCCTGCTTGGCCACCAATACCTTTTGCCATGCAGCGAGGAGGACACCACATGCACTATGCCACCACCACCTATCTTGAAGATGATTACACAATGATGGCAGATGTGACAATGAGGACAAGGTGATGTGATATTCCCAATGGCATGGCTTTGCCAATGACATGTTGCTAATGAGTTATGATGAGGCCACCACTACCACTCACCCTTTCTTCAAGCACTGTGGACCAAGGCAGGAATTTGTAGTAGGACATTGGTGCTGTATTGTAATCATGATCCCTGGCATTGAATAGAAGTAAAAACTACATTCTATACATGCCTATGTGATTCAGACTTATTGAAATGCTTGACTATGCCAGTGTAGGACTATATAATAGACCACATGTCTATGTGGCTAATTGAACTGTCCACGCTATCTAACTCAGGTTGTCATGTGTTTTGTACATGCTGAAAGATGAAAAGATCTGTATCAGGTGTTGCCATGGATGTGGCCTCTTGGGTTTATAACCAATACTAAACTTAATAAAAAGAGTGTTGCTCAAAGCCATAAATGGTAGTCACATGATTATGGTCATGGTGGCAGTGCATGTGAGCTTTTTCAACCTTGTATATGATATTTCTATGTGTACCTTTGTTTGTAGGGCCAAATAGTGCAAATTATCCTTGATATGATTGAGATTCCAGCTTTTATAACAAAAGCTCAAAAAGTATTGCAATGACATTGCTGTTTTAGCATGAGTATATCTCTGGACCTTGTGAACCAAATCACATGATCCTGGGACTGATTTGGTAGCCAAGGGTGAGTACTATCTTTAGCTCCACCAAGGCTAAGTGAGATTCCCATAGGTGTTTTGCATTGCATTAGAGTTAGACATTAGCATTAGTCACTTTGACTATGGTGGGGCAATTATTTGGCTATTATAGCACTACCAAAAAGCTATGAAACTTAGGAACTGATTGTAACTCCAATGGTGCCGAGTGTGTGCTGAACACCATGGTAGGCTTTGTTATCAATTATGTGTGAATTGACAAAATTCCTCTATGAAGCAATACATGTTGGAAATGACAGAAAATCGAAGTGATTGTGCATGAAGTGTGATAAGTAGATGCCCATTATCCTTTTCCTCTAGCCCCCATAATACCCTGCATATCTGAGAAGAGCAAACTGCTAGATAAGCTGCAAGTCATCAGACTAGATGTCTTAGCCTGGAAGAAGGAAAACTTACTATGCAATGTGCTGGAGGACATGGAGGATGAACTTGACAACTCAGATACAAATGATGACTTGATTTTCATCCCTCCCCCTACTCCCATCTCTCCCCTTCTTTCTAATGATGAATCTGCCAACCTGTCATCAGAGTCCAAGTCGATTGATTCTGCAGAGGCCAGGGATCAATACTACAAGTGGCTGCTTGGTGCAATTGAGGTGCTGGAAGATGAGATCCAGCATGCATGGGTTTTGCACAATGTAGAGGTGCTGATAATGTGTGTATTGCAACTCCAGCTACTCAATTATTTTGCTGAATTCTGCCCACACCTTTTCCATCAAAAAGTCCATGTTCATCCAGATGTGTTCAACTGCATACTTGATTGGATCAGCAACAATGCAATATTCAAATCAAGATTGAATCACTTACAAATTCCTGTTGTGATACAGCTTGTGATCTTGACCATGACAGAAGATGTAGTGCAGTGGGTGGGTATCAGTACAGGTTCAGTGGTAAACTGTACTAACTGCGTCATGCTTGCTCTTCTTATGCAACACAATGATTTTGTATTTGTGCTCTCAGTGCAATCCAAGAACGCCAAGTTTAACAGTAGGATGTGAAGTGGGCAAACCAGTGGCAAAAGTGGGGGGCACAGCAGGTCCAGCCTGACTTGCTGGATTGTTGGCAGGGTTGCCAGTGGTTTGTATAGCATGTTGGTACTGAATTTGCAAACAAAGGAGTTTGATTTGGCACTGATAGGTATGCTCTTTCACCTGCTTGAGCTGGATGTTGAGCTTCTTGAGCTCTTGATCTTGGAAGAACTCCACCTCAGTATTCACCTGCTTGGCCACATGCTTCTCCTGCTGAAGATTGAGTTCCTGTTTCTGGACCTTGAGCTCCTGCTTTCATATTGTGTAATTGTATTTCAACATGCATGTTGAGCCATGATGCTTGACATCCATATTTTGCCAGTCCAGCTTGTCGATCTTTGTCATCAATACATTCTTCTGATTTGATGAAGACACCATCTTGGTGAAGAAACTTGGGCTAGGACTTAATCCCATACCACTCTTCAAGCTTGGACTTGAAATCACAGAGTCAGGTGGGCATGAATACAGGCTGTGCCTAAATGCACTCTGGCTATTTCATACTTGGGTCTTGCCCTTTGCCTTGAGTATGAATAGGGAAAGCTCTGCCTGGTGAACATGTTGTAGGAGCTGAGAGCTGCCTACAGTTGTAAAGAGGTATCTGCCCACTTTTTGGAAGTGTCTGCATTGTCTTCAACACATCTCATCAAGTCTGCTGTCCATCCAAGCATGGTCCATCTCTCCTTAGTGTGTATTCATGTCATCCATTCCATATCTGTGCCATCCATGCTGACCAGATTTGAACTAACTATTCTTATAATGTTCTGGATTCACCTTCATGACACATCTTTCACCTTATTTGGATGTTGTACATCTTCACTAGTCACTGGGGTGATAGCTTTTGTGGTAGTTGGATGGTCTGCAAGGAAGTCTTGTTGTTCTAGGCTGAGTGGACTTGCCAGACTTCTGGTATTGAAAAGATGAGGGTGCCTCATTATATGGGTAATAACTACCATTAGGATACACCATTGTCCTTCCCAACACTTCACTTAGCTGTAGAGGATTGATGTGCTTTTTTGTCATAGCTTTTATTTTCCATTTGATATCTACCTATTCTGGATGATTTCTAGCTAGTATAAAGCTTATGTTGCATGTATAATACAAATCTATCTCCTGTTTGGCCTTGATCTGTCTGAGATTCATTTTTTAAGGTCACACACCTTCTGTTATAATATAGGCTACCATGGGCGATTGTTTCTTTTTCTTGATCACTTTGTCATCTTGGACTTCATTCCTTAACCTGTGACAGGTTCCAAGTCATACACTATTCATCACCAATATTCATTGGCTCTTCAGATTGTATGACACTCACCTCTGACATCATGGAACTAGACCATGACATTATTGTTTACTTGACTGGCCCTCATGCTTATCACTTATGCATCGCTGATGCTATTGTTCCATTATGTTCTTCCTCCTTCCACACTTACACATTGTCCTTGTTATTACTCCCTTTCTTAGTAGCTCTTCTATACTTGCTCATGGTCCATGCACGTTGTAAAACACAAAAACAGTGTGGGATGTGAGATGGACTTGTCCCAGGGGTTCTGTAGGACGTGTATGTGAAAAAGGATAGCTCTAACCTATCTTGAACACAGGCAAGAGAGTCCAGAAGGTGGTCTAGACTGTGGGAAACACGGAATGAATGGTCCGGACCAGAAGGGGAAGCGCGGGAAACACTGAAATGGAAGGAAGAAGTCAGACAGTGTATGAGCTGATGACTGATTTGAGGACAACTCGGTGACGATCTTGCACACAGGCAGGAGACCTTCAGACTGCAAGAAGATGATATATTGGTCCTAAGACAAATCCTTTTAAGTCCTGAAACTGTACAGCCCTAAGTACTGGAAATGAAAAGAAAACTTCCAGGGTGCTCGTGTCCCTATGAAGTGCACACTGGAAACAAAATCTAGTGATGTCAGAACAACCCTGTAACAATATGAATGAGTCCAGAATATCAAAAACAACAAGTCTAGAATAGAATAAGCGAGTCCTGAGTCACTGGGCCTCATAACCCATCACAACCAGCCTAGTGAGACCGGATATAGACAAATGAATGACAAACAAATGGGTCCAGACTGCAACAACAGTCTGGACTGACTTCCCAAAATTCTGGATGACTTTCCGGACCTGGAACAGACATGGAAATGAAAGGATACCTTGGATTGGACACAGATGAACATGGATGGCAATGGGGACTGATGGAAGACACTTGCAGACAATCCAGAAACCTGTGAAAACCAGCTTTACAACCATAGAGAGTGTCGAGCTCCTACAATGTCTACCTTATGTATAAGTAGACCTCTGCTGTATTCATGTTCCTTATTCTAGATCTACACAATTTACCATTGCTTAGGCTTAGTCTTGTCCAAGGTCTAATCCCCTTAGTCCTTGAGTAGTCGTTCGTGCCTACTATTGAGTGGCACTCTCTTTGCCCACTAAGTCTAGTCAATGTAGCATAACACCTTCATTGTTGTCGTTCCATCCATCTTGCTCTATTCTGGACCTTATTGCAGTCTGGAACTTTGCATTCACTTTCTGTTCTGTGCAACAGATTGAATGGATCATACTGGACCTACTCTGGATCTATTTGTGTTCTACTTCATTGGTCTTTGCTATCCCTTCCCACTACACACATCCTTCCAAAAACCCCTGGGATGAGTCTTACACTCACACCCACCTTCTCTTGTTCTTTGGTCATACCTAGGATTCTCATTCACACACTTCTTATTGTTGTTACAACTGGAGCCCACCACAAGGGGTTCTAATAGGTTGTTGAGAAGGTCACTTAGACCCTCAGAGTGCTTAGAGATCAATGATCTCCTCACTGACTTTTGCTGTCTAGATATCTCTCAATCTGGGTTATTCATTTTGGTTGCTCCAGAAAGAGCTTGCCATCTCCACTTGTTATCACTTTCTGAGTTAACTGATACATCCTTTATATTTGAAGGACTTACTCAGTTGACACCAAATCCTGCTGCATCCTTATCACAGTATTGTTTACCAGATCTAGACTTGCCTTCATTCTTGTTGTTGTCCTCATTTGCTTATTCATTATTGCTCTTGCCTGTCCTATCTGATTCTCTATCAACCCCAAAGCTCTTGTATCTCCTTGATCCAAGTGAATACCTAAATCTGTCTGACCCTTTTCCATCAAGTGATATCATAACTTGAACCACAACCACTGCCTTTTCTATCTCATCCTCTCCACAATCCGACCCATCACTTGTTGAACCATATATGATTCTGGTACCTCTTCTGATCCCAGTAATCCATCTTCTGATCAATCTGCTTCCACTCCTGCTTTACCAAAATCTACCACCTATCCTTCCACAGATCCCTGCTTAACCAATGGCCAATCCTATTCAGATGCCCCTTTGTAAAACCTAGAATGTGCCCAAGTTTGACAGAGGAAAACTGTTGGAACTTCCACACTATCTAGAGGACATAGAGTTTCTCGCTGATGCCATACAAATAAACCCTGGACAACAGATTAGGGCAGCACTTCACTATGTAGCATTAAATAAAGCTGAGGTTATGGCAAATGCTCTCCCAGAGACAACCACTATCCCCACAGATTGGGATGTGTTTGTTATAGTAGTAAAGAAAATGTACCCTGGATGTGAGGGTACAGATTGATACTGTCATGCTGATGTCTAGTATCTCATACAAAACTACTAGGTGAAAGAGATGTGCAATTAGGATGACCTGAGAGAGAATGTCTGGGTGTTCTTAAAAATATCATTTGTGCTCATTACTAACGATAAACTAGTGACTACTAAACAAAATATGCTATATTTGCATGGCTTTCCATTTGTTGTAAAATACAAAAACAGTGTGGGATGCAATATGGTCTTGTCCCAAGAGCTCTGTACAGGATATGTAGGTGAAAAGGAATAGCTTCAACCTATCTCAAATGCAAGCAAGAGAGTCTGGAAGGTAGTCCGGACTGTGGGAAACATGGAAAGAAGGGTCCGGATTGGAAGTGGAAGTGCAGGAAAGATGAAAACAGAAGGAAGAAGTTAGACAGTGTATGAGTTGACAACTGACTTGAGAACGACTTGGCAACAATCCTGCACACAGGCAGGAGACCCTTAGACTGCAAGAAGATATGATATGGTCCTGAGATGAATCCTTTTAAGTCCTGAGACTGTACAGCTTTAAGTATTGGAAATAAAAAGAACACTTCTAGGATGCTTGTGTTCCCAGGCCTGCAAAGTGTGCACCAGAAATGAAATCTAGTGAGGTCAGATCAACCTTGTAATGATACAAATGAGTTCAGAATATCAAAAACAACAAGTTTAGAACAGAACAAGTGAGTCTTGAGTCACTGGGCCTCATAACCCATTGCAACCAGCTTAGTGACACAAAGGATAGACCAAATGGGGACAAATGAATTACAAATGAATAGGTCTGGACTGCGATGACAGTCTGGACTGACTTTCAAAAATTCCAAATGACCTTCCAGGCCTGGAATGGACAAGAAAACAAAATGATACCTTAGATTAAACACAGATGGACACAAATGGCAATGGGGACTGATGGATGACACTTGAAGATGATCTGAAAACTTGCAAAAACCTGCTTTACAACTGTAGAGAGCATTGAGCTCCTACATCATGCTGCAACAGAAGATTTGGGACTGCCTGCTAATTGTAGAACAGGACATCCATCTGGATGATTCCTATCTGATGGATGATATTACTAGTGTGGCCAAATTCCTCCTGGCCACATTGGCATTCCAATTGACTGCTGCTCCTACTATGATGTCATCAACATCATACCGACCTGTATGCATATTGGCACAACCCTCTATTTCCATCTCCTTGTACAACCCAACCCCAACCATTGGGGTTGAAGCTAACCAAGCCATGCATCTCCTGGCCATGCCATGTGTAGACTCAGATTTTATGTGAACATGTCCTATCTGTATCAAATATTTGCAGAATGAAAAGATCATTGGAGGGATGGATGGCAGACTCTACCTTCCAAATGGAACTGAGATTCTGTGAGTACATGGAGCGAGGGGTCTCAAAAAGGCTGTTGATCAGTCATTGCCCCTGCAACAATCCAACCAAGCATTATCATTATCTATAACTAGCACTAACACCTTTTCTAGGGATAGACTGCTGCATATGACAGCTGGAATCTTAACAGCAGCATTCCTGGACATGCTAGTCAATTTGGATATCAACCCTTTCACCTTTACAATGGTGGAGGTGGAAATGGAGAGTACCAAAATGCCTATAATTACTGATGCAGATTTCCAGCCATACTTCACTTGGGCATGGGCTACCTTCTAGGCAGATAAAGCCTCAAAGGACAAAGGGAAGTGAGTCTGGTTCAATGGTGTTCAGGTTCCATCTTAGGCTTGAAAGAAACCAGAGAGCTGGACCACTACTATGACAAAGGAGGTTCTCTCTCCCAAGCTTCAGAAGGCTACCCCTGCATTATCAACCCCTATTCACACTAATCCACCAATGTCCACATTCTTCTTTTCTGCTTCTGCATCATTGTCTTCAATGGTCTCTGAACCAGTTTCTACTTGGTTTGGAGAACTGAGTAATCTTCCTTTATGAGTCTCCTAAGCTAACCAGCCTCCTAGCCCCATTACACAGTACAAGTACTTGGTCCCCCTTGAGGACAAGACTGCACCTCACCAAGTTCTAGATTGGGTGTTGGACACCAATGTTCCAATTCAAGTAATGGATTTGTTCACTATTGCTTTGGAGTTCTGGAAGCAATTCTGGGACATGACTTCAGTGAAGCAGACTGCTAACCTCCCATTTTCAGCCTTCCACATTAATGAGCTCTCCTGCCATGACCCAACAAGGGTTGGGCAATACTATGGTGATGACATATGATGGAATGACAACAGACTCATTGTCATTCACCACAGCCTTTTGCTAAGAGCAATTGAAGTAAAAATTTGTGGTTTAGAATGGATCCTACAGGGCATTCTGAATTCTGGGGCAGAGATCATTACAGTACCCAAGTGTATCTGGGAGGAGCTCAGACTACCAATCTGCTCTGACCATGTTATGCACATGTCCTCTGCCAATACCAATGTAGATACCATTATTGGGGTTCTCAAGAACCTAGCACTAGACTTTGGTGCAGGTGAAGTTATACTGCAGGTCCAGATAATGGCTTGTGCAAACTTCAACCTGTTACTGGATCAATCTTTTCATTGCCTAATAAGCACTATCACTAACAACTTGGACTTTTTGGATGGAAAACAGATCCTCACATTATGGGACTCTAAGTCCAAAAAGGAGTTCTCTTTGTCCACTTGTCTATGAACAGAAAGATGTCATCATTGCCATAAGAACAAGGCCTGTAACAGTCACCACTTGGTGATTGAGATGGGTTTTTAAGTATCAATGATCCATCTAATGACTGGGGAGAGACAACTCACACTTTTGTATTTACATTTCTTTCTTCTTCTTCTTATATGTGCTTGCCTCCATTGTCTATATGGCCTATCCCCCCTTTGCTGGAGTATTCATTCCTCTCTTTGATGCAGTTCATATTCAATGTGGGCACTCTATCTGCACTTTCTTCTGTTTATTCATATTATACCACTATGCATGTGCTTGCCTACAAGCCTGTTGTGAAGAAAGTCCATTTAGTGATTGTTATGATTGCGGTGGCAGTTGTACGACAAGAGCTAGCAGGAGTTGAGGGTTCAAAGGGTCTTTCTTTGTCGGAGGTTTTCTGAAAGGTAGAAGCATCTTCTTCAGAAGTGAGACGAGGTCTTAGAGAAGTCAAGGAGGCTTGGTGAGCCTTTCTGAGGTTCTTTGGAGGTGAGGCTAGTGTTATATTCACAAAGACTAGCTTAGAGACAATACAATAAGACGGGACGGTTTAAATAGTCGAGAGAAGGATGCATGGACCAAGACGAGAAAGGAAACCAAGAGTAAACAAAGGAAAAATAGGCATAATCGTACAATCTGGACAGCAAATGGAAATAGAAAGAGAAATTGTACAATGTGGTGACCAATCACCAGTCAAGGAACGTTAAGAGCAAGATAGGAAAAAGAATACCATGGTTTGCGCAAAATAAGTCGTAACAGTGATTGCTCCCACAGACAAGGAGTTTTGCATCACTCAATTGCTTCTGAAGGACCCTCTTTATGGACGGACTTGCACTACTTTTGTTTCATTTATTGGACTTTGTTTCCAGACTTCATTTTATACAAGAGCACATTGATAACCTGGACCTTAACCTTGCAAATTGGCTTCTGCCAGATGAGGTCAAGCTCATTTGTTGGATTATTCATGAATATGAGATAGCCTCTGCTTGGAATCTGCTTGAAAGAGGTCTCAATGAAATGTTTTTTCCTCCTGTTAAAATTCCTACTATACCTCACACCCCCTCAATGCCATTATAATACAAGACTCTTCTACTCCCCCATTTGTTGCACACTTTGCAAAGTCCTTTGCTAGATATGTAGTATATGGAATGATGGATCTGTTTGCTGGATATGATTAACAGCCACTCCACCTGGAATCCCAGGATCTCACCACATTCAACAGTTCAATGGGTCCATATTGCTTGACTACTGTTCCAATGGGATACACCAATGCAGTACAGATTTACCAGGCAGACATGTCTTTTATCCTTCAGGACAAGATCTCTCATTATACTTGCCCATTTATAAATGACCTTCTAGTCAAGCCTGTAAAGACCTGTTATGAGAATCCAAATGGCTCCTATGAGATCATGGCCAAGAATCTGGGCATCCATCACTTCATATGAGAGCATCTCCTCATATCTTACAACACCTACAGAACATCAACATGACTGTGTCTGTGAAGAAATTTGTACTTGTTGCACCAGATGTGACCATAGTTGGGCACAAGTGCACCTTTGAGGGTCAGATCCCACACGAGAAGAAGGTATAGAAGATTTGTAACTGGCCAGAATGCTAGAATCTTACACAGGTTCAAGACTTCCTTGATGTATGCAGAGTCCTTCACATCTTTATAAAGGATTTCACTTTGGTTGCTCATCTGCTAGTCAACTTGATATGAAAAGGGATTCCCTTTGAATGGGAAGAATCTCAGAAGGGAGCCATGCAGCATCTCAAGAATGTGATCTGTCATTCCCTTGCACTTCATCACTTGGACTATGAGTCCAGATGTGAGGTCATCCTTGCCATCGATATATTCATGATCACAGTTGATTTCATACTATCATAGGAAGGGGATGATGGTAAATGGTATCTGAACCAGTTCTGCTCTTTGAGCTTGACTGAAGTTGAGAGCTGTTATTCTCAAGTGAAGCTTGAGTTGTACAGATTGTTCTGTGCCCTCTGTGCAGTTTGTATTTTTATCTTCAATGGCATGGCCGATTTCATAGTGGAGATGAATGCTAAATACATCAAGGGTATGATCAATAACCTGGATCTCCAGCCCAATGCAACTACTGGCATCAATTGATGGATTGCAGGTATTCTTCTATTCAACTTCTGTCTCATTCACATCCCTGCCACCTATCATACCAGTGGATGGTTTATTTCAGTGTCCACCATCCAAGCTCAATCCTTCAGAGGATGATGACTTTGAGGATTGACTGGACAATGCTTACTCCTTTGCTGGAGAGGGTCAAGAAAGATGCATTACTAAGACAATTGAAACTTAGACAAACCTTGCCAAACCTTGATTCTCGACCTCTCTAGCAATGGCTGGAACAAAATATTTGTAAACTTTGTTAGCCACACCAGTCTAACTTATTCTGGGTCAGCAGTCTTTCAAATTATATAGGTAATGTGTAGGTATGATGTATGGATATTTCACATTTTATTTTGTAAGTGTTGAGGAGCATCCAAATGTTCAATGTATGCTTTGACATCTATTTCCCAATTTCTTTGACTGAGAACTCTTCTGGTTGAGTGATGTGAGCCACACTTTAAAGTGTGAACCACTGTCTTCATTGGATGCTTCACAGATCTCATGTGCATAGACCTGTATAGTACTAACCTAGTATGCTGCATAAAAGATTGATTGGTTTGCTGGTAGGTCACAGTTGCTTTTGCCATCAGTTTTGTCATCACTGTGCCCAAGAATATGGTCACAAACTTTACTATGGCATAACCATGAATGAGTGACAAGGTGGTGCTGCTGGTATCATTCAAGGGAAAGAATGGACATGAGAAAATATGGGATTGTGAGATCGGCATGTTGAAAAGCTTGAAGTACATTGTCTATGCTGTCCAGCATGGCTATTGAAAGTGGATAGTGCTAGTCACAGCATGTGCTGATTGCACCTGAACATCATATCACCACATGCTAACAAGCTTGTCAAATAGTATGTGAACAACATGCTAGTTAGCATAATAATTCTTTCTCACTACTCACCCCCAGTAACACCCTCAATAATGTTCAATATTCCACTTTTGAAACTACCCAAAAGAGAATAACTTCATTATTATTTCCACCAATGTCAACAGCATGTGCTATCATCCACTGAGCTTCCCATGCTAATGTGTGCCTCTGGAATGTGCCACTCACTCCCAAAAGGCACAACATGCCTGTCCACCACCTCCCCATAGTGAGCACAATAGTTCTTTGTATCTCCCTCATATTTCAACTATTTTCTTTCATTCTTAGATCATTTTGACACTATTTTTCAATGTGCATTCAGCTGTATATATCTTGACAGGCCCATCCCTCTTGTCTTCTATTTTTCTTGTGTCCAAGTACAGCTGGTAAGCTTATATAAACCATATGTTATGTTTGATGTCCATGAACCAGTCCTAGGGACCATGTGTGCCATATTGTGCAGCAATGGTGAATAAGAGTGGTGTTGGTGATCTTAAACACCTACCTAACTTGGAATGTAAGACTTACTTGTAGCATGATAAGCACAGGAGCACATGTGCATGTATTGAAGGGAAACAACAGTTTTCATTTGAAAAAGTACATACTAGTAGGACAACAAAGAGACTCAGAGACTAAGCCAACATGACTGATACATAAATGAAATGGAGGGGTGAGCACAATGAAGGGACAGTCAGAACAGTAACTTGAACTATGGAGGGAGGGGTCAACAATACTACATTATGCCTTCACATCAGCAGCTGTTACGCTGTAGGAGCTGAGAGCTGCCTACAGTCGTAAAGAGGCATCTGCCCACTTTCTAGAAGAATCTGCATTGTCTTCAACATGTCCCATCGAGTCTACTGTTCGTCCGAGCATGGTCCGCTTCCCTTTAGTGCGTATCCATGTTATCCATTCTGTGTCTGTGCCATCCGTGCTGACCGGATTCGAACTAACCATACTTATAATGTTCCGGATCCACCTTCACGACATACCTTTCACCTTATTTGGGCGTTGTACGTCTTCACTACTCACTAATCATAGCTCTTATGGTAGTCGGATGGTCTTCGGACAAGTCTCGTTGTTCTAGGCCGAATGGACTCACCGGACTCCCGGTATCGAAGAGGAGAGAGTGCCTTGTTGTATGGTCAAGACTTACCGTTTAGGATACACTATCGTCCTTCCTGATGCTTCGCTTAGCCATAGAGGGTTGATGCGCTTTTTCACCACAGCTTTTATTTTTCATTTGATATCTACCTATTCTGGACGATTCCTAGCTACTATAAAGCCTATGTCGCATGTATAATGCGAATCTATCTCCCATTTGGCCTCTATCTGTCTGAGGTTCGTTTCCTTAAGGTCGCTCATCTTCGCCGTCGTTGTTCCGTTCATCTTGCTTTATTCCGGACCTCATTGCAGTCTGGAACCTTGCATCCGCTATCCGTTCCGTGTAACAGATTGAACGGATTACACTGGACCTACTCCAGATTCATTGGTGTTCTACTACATTGGTCTTTGCTACCCCTTCCCACTATACACAACCTTCCAAGAACCTCTGGGACGAGTCTTACACTTGCACCCACCTTCCCTTATCCTTTGGTGACACCTAGGACCTTCACTCACACCGTTTCTATCTTTCTTACAACGCTTCATCAACTAGACTTAGTGAACAAAGAGTGCCACTCAATAGTAGGCATGAACGACTACTCAAGGACTGAGAGAATCAGGCCTTGGATGAGACTAAGCCTAAGCAATGGTGAATTGTGTAGATCTAGAATAAGGAACACTAATACAGCAGAGGTCTACTTATATGTAAGATAGATGTGCATGGACCAAGTCTAAGTATGAGAAGAATACTAGAAGAGGGAGTGATGACAATAACAATGCATAAGCATAGAAGGGGGAAGAACATAATGGAATGATGGTATCAGCAATGGGTAAGTGATAGACATAAGGGCTGGTTCAGTAAATGATGCTGTCATGGTTTAGTCCAATGACGTCAGAGATAAGTGTCATATAATCTGAAGAGCCAATGGGAATTGGCAATGAATAATGTATGACCCAGAACCTGTCACAGGTTAAGGAATGAAGTCCAAGATGACAAAGCGGTCAAGAATGGAAACAATTGCCCATGGTAAACCATATTGTAACAGCAGTGACACATTTTGAACCACATTTCTTCCTGTTGTCTGAATGTGTTTTTCTATTTTTTTTTTGGCAATTGTGACCTGCTGACCCCCAACTCCACAGACAGTACTGACTCCATTAACTTGAACCTCTCGTGCCATGCTGCAATTTGAACCAGTTGGTTGAGTAATACTGAACATGGACATGCTTGACATGAAGATTTGAAGCTTAGGTTGGGAAGGTGGAGCTGCAGATGATGGGAGGACAGGGTGGGAAGGGGTTGATGGATTATGTGCTGCAGTAAAAGTGCTCTGAGAGAAAATGGCAGGGTTCAAGTTGTAGCCTGCTCAAACCAGTCTTAGAACTACACTGACTATAGGAAGCAAGACATACATAGTACTATGCACCTGATGTGTTACCCAATCTCTTGTCTCCTGTGCTGCATCCTGAGCTGGACTGTACCAAGCCCTTCTCAAGCTGCACCATGTCCTACTACTTCCATTCTGCCTGTGTCATCTTGTGGAAGGTTGTTGAGTCAGTTTTCCAAGCATTGTACAAAACTTTCAGCTCCATTATTGAGCCTACATTGGAGGGGCTTTGAAACTTGCTGAGCAGCCAGTTGATCACAACAACACCATGTTTTGCTGTGATTTGCATGTCAAAGTTTGAGTAGAACATCTTTGACATGGGTGTTTGTGTTACCTTGCCTTGGACAATATTGGATGCTGTGGCAGTGCCAATCTTAGCTGGCACATACTGAGTTTTTCAAGGATGAGCATAGTGGTCTCCCCCTTCAATGCAAGGATAGATTGTTTATAGTTACTAATAAGACCTACTAGTACAAAGAGAGCAACATGTCAGTATTGTGAAACAAACAATAGAAACATTAATGTGTGGTGCTTACTAGTAATACCTGAAATATACAATGCCTCCAATCTAAGTTGCCACAAAGTATATAATTGTTGATTGTGTAAGTGTATGGAAGTAAGCAGCCACACTCTCATCCAATACAAATACAAAAGGGTGCTGCAGATGCTCTACATCACTGTGAACAGTCACTAGTATGGTCCTCTGCCTGGTATAAGCTGAAAGATTAGAAAGCTGAACAGTGGTTAGTGAAATGTGTTACACCCAATGCATATAGTAATATACCTCTGCTGTGACAACATCCAACATCATCCATGAATCATGAAATAAGCTGATGGGGACATTGTTGGTGACAGGGCTCTTGTTGATATGATATTCCTTGAGGTCCTCCATGGCATCTGTGGTAGCCTTGGAGTAGTACTCAATACTACTATGAGAAGCAAGTGCTTTTGAAGCTTCATGGCTTCTTGCATGACAACTTTCTGAACAGCACTCAAGGCCTCTGAATATGCTTGCTTGCAGGCATGATTCTTGGCTTTGATAGCTAGCTTTTCAACTGGTGACTTGCATGCTATCAAAAGTATGCAAAGGTTAGAAAAATACCTTTTTTTCCATTGTTCTCACTGTCCAATTCCTTCAATACTTTAGGGCCAGTTAGCTCCTATCTATACCTAAATGACCCTAAATTCTCAGACTTTTCCTGACTGAGATATGACCCATTCTTTCTCCTATATATTTATGTACCTGTAACTATGCTAGTGAATTACACTAGTTTGTAGATGAGTGCTAATCAGCTAGGCCTGCACAGCTTGGTCATGTGACCTCTGTCAGAACTTAGGGGCTAGCCCAAATTGATACCCTGGCACTACATGAAGTAAGCAGACCAAATCCAGACATGAGCTAGTTTGTTTTAGTCAGCTGGTTCAGTTTGAATTAGTTTGAATAGAGGGTGACATTGCCCCTGGTAACCATGGAGATGCACAGCCTGCACAGCCATGCACAGCAATGAGAGGCTATGGCATTGGTAGCCAATAGCAGAAATCTCTCAAATGCTGTGAAAATGACCAGCCAATGGCAATATCCTTTTTTCATAGATCTATTTCTATTACCACATAGATTAGATCTAGATCCTTTAATAATTTGTAGATCAAATTAGAAGGATCATTATTACCTACAGATCTGTCAAGTAGATCTAGACTCAGGATCAAGCTTCTTATCTCTTATCAAACCTTAGACTTGATTAGTACTTAGCAGAAAACTAAGTCATAGCCACTAGGATCAGACCACTTTCAGGTCGACCTTTCATTACATAAGCATATCATAGCCACTAGGATCAGCCATTAGGCTACTGTAACCTAGATAAATCTAATCTAGGAATATCCTAACTGCCTATCCACACCTATCTACACTATTTGTTCTTGCACTATTGTACCCAATAGAGAACATTATGTCATCTGTTATTGTCAGTATACAGAGCATCCTATTAGGGAATTTTCCCACACATTTTCCCCTATCACTCTCTTGCTAAATCATTAGCAAATACATTATTACTCTCTTTTCTAGTATTATATCTCACTAACAGCAGAGTTTTATCTCTAGCTTTTTATCTAGGAAATTAGCTCATTAGCTAACCCTTTCCCACACCACATGGCACAGCCACCCTATCTCTCCTTGTTTAAGAAGTCACTAAACAAGCTTTCTGTAAGCTAATCATTATTGCAAGACTAGCACCGACAATAGCATTCCTCTGGTATTTGCTATTGCCTTTCTATCCCATTATCAAGACACAAGTCTTCACTAGGATTGCCAACCCTATTACCTTAGACTTGAAGTCAGACTTGGTAAAGAAAGAACAACTGGACCACCAATTGGCTAAGTTTACCACCCACTCACTAGTAATTATTAACTCATCTACTGTTTGATCTGATAGTTATAGTTGTCCTAATATCAGCTTATAGCCAGATTGGATCCAGAGGAATAAGTATAGTAGGTTTATCTAGTACTTATTGACTTATTTCTGAAGTAACAATAGTGGCAATGAAGGGACTATGGCATGTCAGTGCCTTTCACCCAGAATGCTGTTAGAACTTGCTTACATCTTCTGTCTAAGTCCAGGGAAGTCACCCCCAAGGACATAGTAGTGAAGGTTCAAGTTGTCTTGACTTGGAGTAGAAGTCATATTAGAGACAATGTAGGAGCTCAACACTTTCTACTTTTTTTTTTTTGGTATCAATTTATGTCCTATTGGTATGCAATAATACCCTATGCTGGACACTACTTATGAAGAATAACTACTCGTGGAGAGAAACAAATTGACTACGAGTGCTATAAATAGAGCAGGATACCTGTCCCCCCAGGGAGAGCAAAGCACACAGGGAAGAGGAAGGAGCTATCCAAAGTAAGGTGTGGCCAGGGTGAGACAATCAGCAAGCACACAGGGGAGTTGTACCTACAAAAAGAGACACGACCACAATCTCCTACCTTCATCAAGACCTTTAATCCCCTAGTGTCAGACACCCTTTCCAAATGCACCAGGCAAAGAGCAATAATAAATAGGGGCAAAGAATACTAGCAGCTAGGCTGGAAAGGGGTTGATGGGAGGTTTATTGGAATGAGTGAGGTGGAGGGGTCCACTGATGGATATCATGTTTCATAGGACCTGATTGCACACATTTAAAGCAATACACAGGTTGCTGTTGGAATCAATCCCAACATAGAGCTTATGGGCAAGGAGGGGTTTGTCTGGGCAGAGGACCATCAGCACCTGGGGGATGTCCTCCAGGAGGTGATTATTACAGATAGGGATCATTCCAGAGTCAATAACATGTAGGAAGGGGGGCAAGTCTTTGTGATCAAGTATGAGCTGGAGCCAAAAGGCAACAGTGGGGTTAGCAATGCAGGACTCTGTTGAGAAGGGGGAGGATGGGTGGGGGAGGTAGGGTGGTCTGAGGATG
>JBBPOD010000377.1:0-20216 GCA_038091255.1 Tylopilus intermedius | reverse complement strand
CAACGAGGACGTGATATCGACACGCCCCCCTCCCACTCACTCTCTCCCCCGCCCTCACCCACCTCACGAAGACACAACGACAGTGCAACGGATGCCAGGAATGTCGAACGGTTCACACTGGACGAATGCGACATTGATGCGACAGTGGCAATGACAACGTGACGAGCTTGGTAGATTACTGTAGATTCTGTATCTAGACACAGTATCTTTTTTTTCTATCCTATCTGAGTGAGCCAATCTAAAACAAGAAAAGGCCTTCAAGTTACTAGTAGTATCTGGTGGGACTCTATGCTGGACATGCCATGATTCATGTGACACACTGACATAACTGTGGCACAGTCGTATGGAGACTGTAGCTAAGGTATCTTGCAGGTGATATTTTCTTCCCTTGGGGTCATTCTGACATCTAAAGTAATCAATTATTTTGCTTGAGAGGGTTGATATGCTTGGTGATAATATAGCCAGACATCTAACATTTGATCAAACTTGGTCATGTCTGAAGGTGGATGAGTCTGTATTTCATCTGTGAATAATGTATGATCATTTGTTGATTTTGATTGCTCAGGAATGCACCTGGATGGTGTTCATTGATAATTGATTGCTTTTCTTTATCTGAATGATATAGCATTGACAACAGATGATCATCCACTGGTCACTAACCATCTTAAATGTGAATATCTGTCAGTATAAATCATGTACCCTCAGTATGAATATGAAATCTCAGTGGTTATAAACACTTATTATTTCCATGGAATAATTTTGGGTGTTTATCAGAACTATCTGGTTATATCAGCTCTTCACCATTCCCCTGATGTCACCACTTTGCCTTCCACACGGTCCCGCTCCCTCTCCGCCCTTTTCTCCTCAGCTTTTGTCCAGAGCTCCTCCTGCTTGTCTGGTGGTACCATGATATATGGCAGGATCATGAGGTAGTCAAAGAAGTCGACGCGGTCACCCCTCGCACGGCTCGCATGATTCGCGGGTCTAGCAGCGCGGCGCTGCTCACGTGCCTGATTTTGTTCGTCCCTTCTTTGATCCACGATTGCCTGGTCACTTGCTTGCGCTGCGCTAGTGATCACTCTGGGGTAAAACGTGGATTTCCACCGATCGAGCGTATCTCGCATTGTCTGAGTGGCAAAATGACGCAGTACAGCGTTAGCGTAGGCGGCGTCGAAGAGAATGTTAGGGGGCCATTCGTCAGTTGTATCAGGCATTCGGACTTGATGTCCCGAACGGAGTGTGGGATCGCCAAAAGATTCTGGTACGTTGGGATTGAAGAGGTGTGCTGTACACCTTTTCTCTGTCGCCGGTGCGGTGCCAGTGGGGTCAGCGTCCGTTGTGTTCATAGCAAAGTTAGGTGTCTACTTATCAAAGCCATCAGACTCCGATCAAGTATCACGAGAGTATTACGCACCATTAAGAATGCAGTATCTGTACCAAAGGTAACGTGAGCAATTCGGTTTAAAAGAATGCCGTTCCGAACATCGTCAATGTTGCACACAATGTCGGTCTTGTGGGGGTCTCGACTGCGATGCCGAGTATAATTCTCTATGTACTGCCACACAATGAGCGAGAACAAATTAAGAGGAATAGCAGCCCACCTCATCCCCTTTGCTATGGGGCAAGACATGTACAGCGTCGCAAAGCTGCGCCCCGAAGTAGCTCGCCAAAAGACACGATCCATCCCGCTCTACAACTTCGCTGCGGAAACCCGCCTTCCGAGATGAGACATCCGAGTCCGAGTTGCTTAGACTGTCAGCGACGGTCGTGCGGCCCATGTCAGGATCGACTGGGAACATCCTTTCTTTCTCGGCGTCGCTGGTGTGATAGTACAAATCAGCGGACTCGTGTCGGAGATCATTGTTGTAATCCATGACATCGTGCGGCGAGTCGCGACTGAACGAAAGGTGACCTGCGCGCCAACGACAACTCCGGTAGCATCTCGAATCCATTTGTAGGGCTTTGGCGCGAGCTGGAGGTTGTTGAGGGTGTCGATTGGGAAGGTAAGACAGTGGACCCAGTTCCAGCTGGGTGGCTCAGTATCGGTAGGATCGAGGGGGAACATTGCCAAGACCCGGATCTCCGGGACAGTCGTGGTGCAGAGAGTAAGACAACTGCTCACGTAATCTAGAACACCCCTATGCACCACGAGCACGCCAACTGCCAGCTCACCAGGGATAAAGCCGATGCCCAGCGGGTGCCGAGTCCCCGGCAGGAACGACTCTGATGGCACTAGGTGTGGACGACACGGGTTTCTGGAGTGAACTTACGGACGCCAGCAGACGATCCTGACCTCATGCACCTGCCTGTCTTCCGCACTGTGCGTCTGTTCATCCCCGGAGCTGTTTATGCCAATATCGTCAAGACACCGAACAACCGCGACCACATAAATACGGTTGAATACCCGGCGCCTGGTCTGCACTTATCCTCGACGTCCCTTGTTTCGCGTATACCATGATATGAAAAGACAGGTAAGTGTACCTTGGATTGGAGGGGAACTACAAGGCTATCCGGCTAGCGTAAATCAACGAGGCAAGCTTCTGTGAATCCATCTCTTCATCTCTCGGGATGAACTGACATGGAAAAGGTAGCGGGTGTCTGGTAAAGCAGCTTCAGCACCACGCTTCTCTTCTGGATAAACGGCACTTACACTGTCAACCCAGTAGTCCACTTCACGTTCCCCGACCCCTCTGCCTTTTCGATCCGGAACAAAGTCAGCATACAGACCATTGCAGACCATAGTGAGGCATCTCCGACGTGTCTTCCTGGACTATACTCATAGTGAGTACCCCGAACGCTCGAACGAACGATCCCAGGACAAACCAGATCCGGCGCCCGAAACCAAAGACATATGGAATGCTGTCGTCGTTCAGCGAGCCGTCCTCGCGCAAGAATCGCTCCGGTATGAACATCTCAGGTTTTGGATACCTTTCCTCGTCGTGCGTGATCGCCCTGTCAGATCGTCGTCATCGTGCACATGTTACCACATGCGGAGGTGCGTACCAGATGTTCGCCATCACCGTCGCACCTACACAATGAGCAGGCAAACTACCGGAAACAGGGAATGTTGCTCACCTTGTGGAATGTAATACCCCTCGTAAACGTCGTCTTCGCTGGTGGCGTGAGGAATACCTACATCAGTAAACAACAAAAACCTGGTGTGTAATATGTAGCTATGCAAAGTACTCTATAGTAAACAAGCTACCCAAATCATTCCATAGTGAAGCAGCTTCCCATCACAAACATGGTCTGTAATGTGTGTAATGTGTAGCTACCCAAAGTATTCCATAGTGAAGCAGCTTCCCAACAAAACCTGGTGTGTAATATGCCAGTGTACTAGCTACCCAAATTATTCAATAGTCAAGCAACTTCCCAGCAGTCACTGGCATGCCAGTGTTCAAGTTTGTTCTTTGGATTCATCCGACTCGGAGTCCCACAGTGGATGCTACACTTTACTACCTTCACACTTTCCTTTTGTGCTAACTTGAACCGGCCGGAAACAATGAAATCCTAGTATGTTATTGCAAAAACCAAAGTGCACACGCTCGACATTCCTGGCCCCGCCGTCTAAACCTGCACATCATGATCTCGGGATGTTCGCTCCGAGTCGTACATCATGATGTTGCATCGCGTCGTCCTTCTCGTTGTCGTCCTCACCCACAGTAGTATTCTTCGTGTCGCATCGACATGGTCCTCGTCGTCCCTATCGTGCATATTGCATTGCGTGCGAGTTGATGTCGACATCCTTGTCCTCCGAGCTGCCGTGCTTCTCGTGTCGCGCCGTCATCGTTGTGCACGTCACGTCGCATCCTCCTCGCCCTCGTCCTCGTCTTCGCCATGCCTTTCGTGTCGTGTCAACGGGGTCCTATCGCGTCCGGCGTGCACGTTGCAAGGCTTGCGTCCTCAGTGGAACCACACGATAGCACGAGTCGCATGGCGTATGGTGCACCACGCCGTCGGCAGATGTCGCACTGGCAGTCGTTATCATCGTTGGCTGCTTCCGCGACTTTTCGGGTACTAGCACACTAGCGAATAAAACAATAAATCAGCCGCTATGTTAGAAAGGAGGCACTTACATTGCGCTCGAGAGGCTTCGACGCCGGTTGCGCAGGTCTTCCGGTCACCACGACGCATCGTTCGGGCCAAGGTTCCCTCGTCGCTGGATATTGCGTGAATTGCGGAACGCAGTGGATCCGGAAACACCGTCACAAACTCACCTACAGTGCCCAACATAGCTTGCACGAACGCGACACATTCCTCGGTGACGACATCGACCATTTCCGAGTGTCCCTTGTAGATGCCGGCCAAGGCATGACTGGGCCACGTTCACAACCAGCCTTTTCGCGAGCCTTGCATATATAACTTGTATGAGCATCTGAGCCCATCCATCGGGACCCACGCCGAATGCCTTGATGGCGGCCTTTCCATAACTCGTCCTGAGGAGAGAAAGGGCTTTTGAGGGTGTAAGTTCCTCCACGGACCGTTGAGCCTTTACGATTGCTTCGTGGGTTTCAGGGACGGCCATCAGATCGAAATCCAATGGTTCTGGGGTTACAAAGGAGGATGAAAGCATCAACTGGACATCCGATTTGGGATTTGCACGGAATCCCAAAATATCGTCGCAGAGGCGGGTATAGTGTGTCCCGTCAACTGCACTGTGTTCCCCCGTGAACCCTGCCACGTTGTTATCGAATACTATAACCTGGACGGGCTTATCGACATAGCGTGAGGAGAGGCCGCGTGAGATTGCGGTAGGATTTGTGGGCGACTGGGTATGCGATAGTTAAATCATCGTTACGGAGTGGACTTTACAGCAGAAAAATACTCACTGGCAAGGTGCCATGCCAAAGAGTCCTCGAAACATCGACATCGTTCTCTCGACGTGGTGTCGAGTGATCCAAAGACACCACAATAGCGGATGAATGAATTCCGCCAAGGATGGTCGCATTGTGTGGGACGGTTGATAGAAGTGCAAGATCCTAAATCCAAACAGACTTTCGAGAACTCCTGCCGCCGGAGTAACAAATCACGTACCTGGGCCCACGGCTCACTATCTTGGCATGTCAATACGCCGACTGCAGGATATCCACCCGTGGTATGGTCATATGTATGTTCAAGTTGGAATTGCCTGTGATGGATATATGCGTGTAAACGACGAGATGCTGCTGCTGCTGCGAATTTCGGGAGGACCTGGCACAAGATTCACCTAATTAAATCACCTATTCCAATGATCTCTTCTCCAACTTGAGCCTTCAACTTCCAGAAACGATTCTTGCGGATCACGATGACGTGCGCGAGATTGTGGTGCAGATCGAGGTTGCCAGCGCAAGAGACAGTCCAGTCGATGCCCTGCGCTGGGGAGACGGCGACAATCGAACATCCAACTGAGCCAGGATCAGTGAATAGGTATGAGGAACGTCAAGAGAGACAGACCGATAAGCGTCCATACAGAGCTCCACGCCTTTGACCGTACTGGGAGCTAATTTACCTGGACGAAGCTTCTGTCGGAATAACATGGTGGCATAGGTAATGCCGACAGCGCGAGCGGCGGGTGTGTGAAGATGTGCAGGCTGAGGCTCGAAACCGACCGTAAACGAGAATGAAACGATAAGAAGACCGGAAAAGAGGTGGTTATGCTTACAGTAAGGTATTATATTGACAACGATCTGGGAAAAATATTAAACAAATAAAGGAGAGGGAACCGGAGCTAACAGGGCCTCTCCAAGGAAGATACCATGCGTCGTCCTACAACTATTCCAACCAGTTATCTGTCTCGTTCTTGCGCTGGAGCCTTCCTGGTATTGGTGGGGCTGGCAGCAAGTAGACGACGGATTAGGAAGGAAATGCTGTCCATCGTCACCGCTTCCTGCCAGTTCGCTTCGACATCCCGGACCAGGCCCTCGAGCTCACCCAGGAGGGCGTTGCAGAAGTTGGGCTGTTGAAGCTCCCGATGCCACTTCCACTCCGTGCCGTCCAGCGGCCCGACTTGAGAGGCTGCCTGAGCTAAGAGAAAATGGACTTCACGACGACAAAAGGTCAGCGATCTGCCACGAAGCTCTCTCAGGATGTTGAACCATTGGAGTAAATCGCCACCCCGCAGGTGTCCGAACGCTACATATTCGTGGATGGAAACGTCCTTGTGGCAATCAACTTGGTTTGCCAAGACTTCGTTCGACGTATGGGAGGTGGCGTCAACGTATTTCTGCAGGTTCCGGTATGGTCCGTTCGGAAGCTTGTATGTGCAATACCGTTGGATGTCAAAAGGACCTGAAAATTGCGAAGCAGGAATGGATGTTTTGCTATAGTGGGTAACGACGAACGGCTTGGCATCGGAAGCAAGGGTGGTGCGAGATCTCGGATGTTGAACGAGGTAATGGCTGAGAGCGGTATACTTGCTCAACTGGATAGAAGGCTTTTTCGGTCCAACGGATGGCGAACAGAGATCGACCAAAAGATGGGACGTAGCCGCGCGCCACATGCTGAATGAGATCGACTCGAACACGACGGCCTCGGCGCAGAGCTGGTTAGCTTGCAACGGCCATTCGTGAACGGTTATCTGCATCTTATTATATCCTTGTTCGAGGGAACACGTGCTGCACTTCCTCTTGGCATGGAGCGACACCCCTTTCTTGTTGGTGGTGTAGGTATGATCAAGCTGGGTGGCTTGTTGTTTGAGTGCGGTATGACGAGCATTCGCCTTCTCGAGTTCAGCGACTTTTGCAGAAATGTCGCGCTGGGCTGCACATTTGATGCGGGACTTGAGATTCTGAAGATGTGAAGAGCTTCGGTAGAAGCGGACGGCGAAGCTGTTTGTAGTTATTGAGGGAGAGAACACCGACCACCCGCTATGGGATTGGGAATGGCGACGTAAGAGATACTGATGTGCGAGTTGAAGGCGATAGTGACTTCCCGTTCTGAAAAGCAACAGATGCCACAAGAGACTTGTGGGAACCTCCGGAGAGTAGTTCACAAGTATGGGGGTTTCCTTGACCGCTATCTTGTCGAGCGCAGTCCAAAGCTCGGTTGTCGTCAGCAGCATGACTGACAGGAGCTCCGGATTGTCTCCATACGTCTCCAACGCACTGGTGGAGTACTTTTCTGCCAAGATCTCTAGAGATTTGCAAGCTTTATCACTCGCTGTAACCCGATCGACCCAGGTGTCGATTCCTTGCTCGACAGCCCACTCGACATCATACAGGGCAGTGTGTGGTTCAATACGATACGCACGTTCAAAAAACGATGCATCAGAGGACAGCAAGTCGTGGAGGGAACCTCGAGAGCAGTGTTCAAGTTTTAAGCGAGTGTCAGGGGGATTGTTGCTTTGACTGGTAGGAGGAGAGCCAATCAGGTGCCGAGCTTCCTCAACCGTCGGCTGATCTTGGCAGACATGAACTGAAGTAGATCGTTGGGAAGGTGAGCAGCGTTGATGTCATTTGCAAGGTGACACATAAGAAATAACATGAACTGCTTGTATATATCTTCTCCCTGAGCAGACCGCGCCAGAGAAGTCTGGATGGAAACCCTGATGAGAAGCCAAAGAGAGGAGCGACGCCAAGGCAAGTGAGAGCTGTTCCACACAACATCGTCCCCGACACATTTTGTAATGCGGGTGACGTCGGCAGGGCAACCGACACTTCTTAGGATGCTGGTGAGCAGCTCGGTGATATAGCGGGGGTAGGTAGTGTCTCGGCTTTCAACGACGGTGGACTTTGCTTTTTTACTTGTTGGAGCGGCGTCAAGGCTATCGACATCCATATGAACGAGGAAATTAACAAGCTCGGAAAGAAGGTTCTGATCCTCGAACACGGCGTTGGGGATTTCGATCGCCGGTCCAGGATACGAGCACGCGAGCTTTCCTGGTGTAGCCATCACATTTTCGGCCTTCAGCGAGACCTCGAAGGACTCGAATATGGTGACATTCTTGCACTTTCTGAACAAAACAGCCGCGTTTTGGGCTCGACTAAGAAACGCGAGGACGTCTACTCGTGGTGAGCCTTGTGAGATCATGGGGGGCGGAAAGGTCTTACCTCTGACGATCATACGAGTAAGCTGGGAGACAGTTCGCAATTCGTCCAGGCTTTCAAGCTGGACAGTGGCCTGCAAATTGTCTAGCATTCGAGAAATGGGATGCCACTGGAACATTATGGCTTCGTCTACGTGGTGACTATAAAGATGTACAACAGCTGAGACTGCTGCAGCGAGAGAATGGTCCTTGGGGACGCTGTGGTCATGCCCATCTGGAAGTTGGAGTGGACAAAAAACATGGGTGACGATGTATTGCAATGTAGCAAGATCGGGAGGGCGGAGGATAGAGTGAGACATTAGAGCGATGATGTTGAAAATTGAAGCTAGGGAGTAAAGAGTGACGTGCTGAGGGTTTGCGGTGATATACGTTGGCCTACGGCGAGTTTGCCCTAAAGTTGAAGAATCTGTGTCTGACTCCGAGATCTGAACGTTGATACAGGAAGGACCTACATTGTTATCGGTAGGGGCCTAGATGCAAGTCACCGCAGCCTCGAGGTACGATGATCCTACGGATATAGTAGTCGCACGGGCCCCGGCTTCCAATCCCGTAGGCTTTGGGCGGTACATATACCCATATTCAAGATTTTCCAGGAAGAAGATGTGACACAGAGACCGGAGATGAGTGAAGTCGAGCCTTGTGTTGTGAAGGAAGAGGAGGCTTCATCGCTAATGAAATACATGCCTCAGGCACTGATGAGCAGATCGGCCGTGTAACTGGGGATCATCCCAAAGTTCTGTGCGAGGAAAAAGGCAGAAGTGAAAGAGGGCCCAGGGCAGATTTGAGCGATCGGGGCGAGTTTGACTCTTGCAGTTCGAGCCTTCGTGGACTCATCGATTCAACAGTGAGCAGCTCCCACGGGGGAGGCTGTGTATGCTGACTCATCATGAGGGCAGGCGCATACCACCGACTCGGACTCGGACTGGCATGAGGATAACGCACGTCCTGCTAGCAGGATCACAGCCCTACCTTCGCACCACAAAACGGGCCGATGTGCGTCACGGTGCCGTCGTTCCTGAGGTGTTATTGGTAATTCACACTCCCGGGCCATTAACGAGTCTTGCGGGCAGTAGATACTCTTGTACATTCACATATATACAAAGGGACGAAAACAATCCATCATTCAGTGACATTCACCTAACATCCGAGTTGATCATCCATCTCCAGCTAGTTGGTGTCGTCGCTGGGACTCTGCAGAACGTCAAGATACCCAAAGGTCCTAAACAGTCAACACGATATCACGACAAGAATAAAACGAAACCCACATGATTCATTAAATTCATCGACAAAATCGTCTTCATCAAGAAGCCGTCCATCAAGCAGTCTCCCCATGTGCGTCAGTGCAAAACCCATGCCTTTCCTCCGCAGTCCCATCAACGTCTTTACTGACCGCAGTGGCGAGGTTTGGAAAGTGTACACGCTCGACAAGTGCTTTGGTCGGTTGCCCAGCGAAATGAATCCATCGATTCCCACCTCGATGTCCTCTTCAACTTCCAGCTCTCTTGCGTACACGCAAAGGAAACGACACAGTCGAATGTACGCTTCATAGTCCTTCAGGTATAGTTGCCCAGCAAAGACGTTCAACTGATCCACGAGCCGTGGGGCGGGTATCCGGCCACTGGGCACAGCAGGGATGTTGTACAGTGCGAGGTCGTCGCACGGTGTCACGTATTTGGTAGTGCGGGGAGTGTACAGGTGGAGGCGAACCTTGTTGCTTGACCTGATGTGCGGCAGCAAAGTGTTGACTTCGTAGGGACTCAGAATGACGAACACTTCCTGGTGCGCTCTTTTCCCGGAGGCAACCCACATTATAGGGCGCAAGTAGTCGTCTGGCTTGCTCGATGATACGACGGTCTCCGCGAAGTCTATCGTTGTTAAGATGTATGAACTCCAAACGTGTGGCTCGTTGGCAGCGGCGGACGTAACATCAAGTGTTTCGATAGCTCGACGAAAGCCTCTGAAATCGAGACTTGTAGGAATGATGCCAGTCTTTACGAAGGAAAGGACATCCGGATGGATTGTATGAGTCGCCGGTGAGATCCTTGGGGGGCGTTCCACTTGACGCTCGCGTTCGGCCTCGTGAACCACCTCCCGCTCTTGCTCTTCATCCATACTGACACCGCGGAGCGACAACATCCCAAGATCGATACATCGTTGGCGGATGTCTGGATAGGCCGCCAAGGTCGTATTCGATGTCGCGCGAGGTGCATAAAGCTCTTCTAGCCTCTTTGCTTCTGGCTGGAGCCACACATCCAACAAGTCCTCCGAAGGGAGCTCGTCGCCAGTAGAGAAATTGGTCCAGGCGCTATAACGGGACGTATGATCCATCCCTTGTTGTGCCCAGTGTGGCGCCCGTTGTCGGATGTCATCGGACGTCTCGTGTATCGCCCATTGCAATATGTCCATGGTGTCGATAACATCCAGAGGCCCTTTGCGAGCTACGGAGCGGATACGTCGATCGATCTCGAGAGGGGCGAAAAACATGAGGGAGTGCCCGTGACCAAGATTCCTCATGCGCATACAACCTACGAATGACAGAGTCAGAGCGATTGATGAGGAGCCCGTGAAGTTTGCGTACCCTGAGCTAAACGGTCTTTGGTAACTTTCGGGCCGAGCGTAACGGCAGCACGGAATCCGCTCGGGAACTTGATGTCAGTACCTCGGGTATGAGCATCGTCGAGGTACACAATGCATTGATCGAGTTGTTGCGCAAATGGTGACGAAATCAAGAGGTGCGTGGTGCCGTCTCGCGTGAGTACCGTCAATTCGTCGCCTTCGTTGAAATAAATAGCCGCAGATGCATTCATACTGATGGCTAGCCATGCTTCCGCCAGCTCGCGGTTTTGAAGGTCCAGCATCTGTGCACCGACGTCCAGCAGGACGCGTATCTCGGGCCGCTGAGTGGCCAAGATTCGCAGAAATTCGCGCGTGGTACGACGCTCGCCATTCTCATGGGTCATGCACATATAGCATCGATTCTCGGGTTGCAGAAGGTACGACAGAACCTTGGCGTTGGTCCCTCGCTGGTAATTAGGATTGCGCTGAGTAATATGGAGGGGTAGAAGATATTGTCCATCATTCGTCCCAGAAAATCCTGACGAACAGGCGAAGTCAGCAAACCGAAAGTTCATGTCACTTCGTCTCCGACTTACCGGAGAGTAGACGCTCTTTTCTCTCGGCAAAATCCCAGCCTGAGCACGACAGCTTCGAAGGAAACTCCTTCGCTTCTTTCGGGAAGACGACATTCGAAAGATAGAAGTCGATCGTGGCACGATTCTTGTTGAACAGAGGGAAAAGGTGACCGTTCCACTGTTCCGATGACTTGATATTGACACCACTCAGGCTTCGCGGGCACCCTGGCACGGCAGCACAGTTTTCAACCCAAAGACGGTAGTCCAATAACGGGTCGTCCTGTTTCAGCAGAATCTCAAACGAAAGCCTCAGCTGTTCCTCACTGAGGCCGCCGTAGTAATGGGATAGGCAAGTGAGGATGATGGCGATGTCAGGGTGTCCAAACTCGGCCCTTTGCGCTGGTACGTCTTTGGCTCTATATGGGACGGCGAGCATGGTCCGTGTGAGTGCAAGGCCATAGTCGACCCGCCATCGACGCTCTCTGAAGGCATATAGAAGAATGCCGGTCGCCAATAGACCGCGAAGTAGCAGCAGGCCACCCCACACAGGACTTTGCTGAGAGTAATCCTTCACCAACTGGACTTGGGCAGGAGGGACATTTTCGCAAGATATGAAACTTCGGATAGCGTCCCTGAGGACCGGGCGGAGCTGTCCAAAGTTGAAGTTCGGAAGTCGGTCGTCGATGATGTCGTGGACTAGCCGTGAGACGAACTCTCGACCAGCTTCTGCGTGCAAGATCCGAAGGTGAGGGAAGGAACCCAACGGACTACTCTCGTACTCGACTCCGAGCGGGAAACCTTTCTGGAGAGAGGACGCATGCTTGCTCACGAGGCCTAGAACTTGTTCCGTGGTAGTCCATCGTTCGGGAAAGCCTTCCATATGTCGCCGAAGCCCGATCGTGTACACCAACTGATATCGAACGTGGAGAATTTCATCGCTCTCGTCCAATACGTCTCGTGAGTGAGAGTGGAGCCACATTTGAAGTTTTAGCAACAGCTCCGCAAGTCGCCTTTCCTTCCCTTGTACCAACTGCTTTTCCACACTCACTAGTTTGAACGACAAGATATGCGCTGGCTGAACGACCAAAATTCCTCCCTGCGCCATGCATTCCGACATGATGTCGCGAAGGGCGACAACCTGCTGATGGTCGACTTCGAGAGATCGAGAGAACGGGAGGTGATATATGCACCTGTTGACGAGACCACCGAGGCGACCCACGAGAAGGCTGAACATCTGCGCCGTCAACGCTTTCGGGACAATGACGCGGACCAGTTGACTGCCATCGGCGAGGGCAACGACGACGATGGGGACAATCACGGAAGACTTTCCCTCGCCCATATTGAGTTGCATGGCCGTATTACTGCCCGAACGCGGTGATATCATCTCACTGGCAACCTCGGCCTGAACGCGACGAACTAAAAAGTTGCTTTGTAACTGTGGGGCAAGGGAGGTGGCGTCAGGTACAGATACGGCAACATCAAACGAGACATACCTGGATAAGCAACCAGTCTGGGTGCTCTTCAACGTCCCACCCATCACACCCTTCGTTCTCCATTTCCCGGCGTAGCTCTTCCCAATGGTTGTCAGTGTGTAGTCGGAGAAGTCTCCGAGCACGTTGTGCCTCGAGCGCGAGCCGAACAAGCCGAATGAGACATTCCTTCCAGTGCTGGGGGAGGACAATCAGTGAGTTGGACGCGAGGGACCGGAAAAGCGCATGAGTAGTGATGCGTGGCCATTGACCAGATTGCGCGAGGGCCAATTCACTCTCGTTTCCCGGCCCGAGATGCTGTTCGACAAAGTCCAAGCCGTCCATGTAGGCGTGCCAGCGCGAGTGATAGTATGCCACGAGCATCTCGGTAGAGGGTAGCTTTGTCTCCCCTTGAGCTCCTGTGACGCCGTCTCGTCGAAAGCATTCTGCACTGCTACGGAGGGCCGAAGCATATCAACGTTGGAATGTATCTTTTGCGTTCCCTTCGACCGTAGTAAGCAGTTGGTCCAACGATGCCAGTGCCGCATCAGAGAACGAAGTCTGGCTGTCTGAAGTGCTACATGGAGGCAAACTAGCACGATCGTGTAGAGAGGGCGCGGGTCTGGCGAACAGCTGGTCCAACGTGACCGACCAGGAAATGCTGGATGGGGTGGTTTGTGACGGTTGAAAAGAGTAAGTAGGAGTGGGGATTGGGATGCCCGGGCATATACATTGCTGAACTCGAGTGAAGTGCTCCTTGAGCTCGACATTGTGGCGGTGAAGTGACGCCGAACTTGAGCCGTAAGATCCGAGACATAGTATAGAGCAGAGTCGAGTGAGCACTGTAGAGGCGCCTCGCCCGGCCAAGCGTTCTTTAACCTTCGTGCTGTTGCATCAGCGTCCGCGTCGCGTCTGTCATGACGCTTTCGGAGGCTCTTGCGGCCTTCGCCCTGTGCCGGTTCGGAGCTTTCCGGACTTTGCTCGAACGGGAGAGCACAGTTGAGAACGTAACTCCGCAGGTAGCAGGGAGAGTATCCATGTGCGAGATCGTACGAACCGTAGGTCGGGGGGTCCTTCAATCGGAACGCGAGGTCCCGTGCAAAAGCTACAAAGACAGGGACCAGGCCACTGAGATCCGGCGAGGCGTAGGCCATTGCAGGTAGGGAGAAAAGTAACTGAAACCATTGGCATTTGTCGTGGTCGATTTGTCGCAATAGTTTGTACGCCGGCAACCAAACCGACGGAAGGTCTAGAACCAACCACGAGCTGTCGTATCTCAGAGACAAGGAAGCAGTCCCAAATACGTCGTTGCCCTCCCATGACTCTAACATACTCAAAATATTCTTCCTGGTCAGTGTATGGGCAGTTTGGTGATGAACAGATGTTGCCGCGACATAAGCACGTTGCTCGCCCGAGTTCACCAGGTCCCTGGCGGAGTACCGCACATCGGGATTTGCATCGGGTGACCATTCAGAAATCTTCGTTGGGAATAGGTATGCAGCACGCAGTGCGCTACGCTGAAGCAGGTGATCATCGTGCACTGGGAATCCTTGAAACAAAGGGCTGGGTTGGTTCTCGAGGAATGGGTGAACTCTCTCGTAGTGTTCCTTGATCGCTTTGGAAGCGATATACAGTTCGTGGTGCTGTGTACTTGCGGGGAGATTCCGCCACTCCACCTTCTGCATACACTTCAGGTGTTTGGGGTACCAGGTACGTGTTGGGCATACCACATCCGCTTGTAAGCGCGTGCAGATATGCGCTGTACAGCTTGTTTGTGAGGCTGACGTTGCCTCTCAGGAACCCCAGATGAGTATCGATGTGGTACGTCTGGTACGTGATGTGTTCAAGTGCAGGACCTGGAGTACTATTGACCTCAACACGAACGTGATGGTCATCCTTCCGGAATGAAATCTCGCCATCAGGGATGAGGATGCATCGAGGGATGAGTTCGATAGCATCAACATCTCTGATCTTGGGTCGAAGCACGAGGCGATTGACTAAACCAAACAGAGTTCCGACAGATTGGTCCTCATCGTAAACCATGCCCCGCATGTTGTGAGATCGAAGGTCTGCATCCTTGTCGACATAGAAGGACAATCCATAGCGGGGCAAAGATACAGAAAGCTGCATTGATCGGCTGGAATTCATTGCGGACGCACTGACGAGAAGGTTCTGGTGGGAATCGAGGGGCTGCAAGAGGCTGGAAACCATGGCCCAGGATTTGCTGCGGATGTCTACGAGGTACTCGTTGCCTTTCTGCATGCGATACTACCCACTGCCAGGAGAGCAATGCAGCCTCCAGCCATCTTCCGACGCCTTCCAGAGACTGCTGAGAGGTCGTACTCCCATGATGGATGTAGAAATGTTCAACCAATGGATGTGCCCTTCGGTCAGTACAGCTGGCAGGTCTCCATTCAGATTGTCTTGCGGGATGAGTTGAAGGGCATCCGAGCCACCCAGAGGTGACCTCAGTTTCGCTTTGATCGTGAGACTGGCGTTTGTTCGGAGAGAAAAGTAGACCTAATCATGTCGCGTGAATGCCCATGACAGCGGGGATACCTCTGAGGGCGTGCTTACCTGGTGATCTGAAATTGTACCCCTTGTGGAATAATCCATCCTTGGAAGGTCACTAGGGATTACATCGAACACTCGCTGTTGAAACCATCAATAACTTATTGAATATGCGGCATGGAGAAGATTACCTTTCTAAATATAAAATTGTAAAGGGGATCCTGCGAAATTTCGTTCGGCAATCTCGCAAGATATTTCCGGTTAACCAAAAGTGACCCATCGAGCAAATTGAGGTGGACCGTTTGCGAGTTCTGGTTATATGTCAATTTTGTATTGCATGTAACCCACCGTGAGTTTTGGCGCTGTAATGGAGTCCATTTCGATCCTGGACGGTAGTCAGGCCAAACCCAGTGGATGGCACAGTCAATGCCTTCATCGCTGGGGTCGGCCCGAATAACGCCACTGATGAGACTCTCAAGAACCATCGAGAGGCGACGATCTCGGTCAAGTAGTGGTCTCGAATATGCGGTGAGGGAAGAGATGTCGTTGGGCGAATGGTCATGGATTAATATAGCACATGAAAGCAGAATTTTGATATTTTCCGGTGCATGAAGGGACTCTCGGATCATGGCGGGGTCAACGTCGAACGTGCTTCGACAGATAGCTGCTGCATCACGTAATAGCCCACGAAACTCTTTGTCGCCCGGTGTTTTGGTGAGCTTAGCCGATAACTTTTCTACCCATGAGAATACCTTGCTCCGCATGGTACAAAGCAGTCCAAGGGCTTTCGAGGAAATAGCTTGATTGGGGCTAGAAGCAAGTAGGCGACGCAGCAGGAAGGATATGGTGTCCATGGAGACGCTTTCTTGCCAGTTCTCTTCGAGATCCCGGATGAGGCTCTCTAGCTCTCCTAAAAGTGCATTGCAAAGAATGGGGTCCTGAAGCTCTCGATGCCACTTTCGTGTGGTCCAGAGGTCCGACCTGAGAGGTTGCATGAGCCAAGAGAAAGTGAACTTCGTGTCGACACCGTGACAACGTCAGTGATCTGCCGTGAAGTTCCCACAAGATATTCAGCCATTGGAGCAGTTCACCACTGCGCAAATGGCCGAACGCTATGTATTCGTGGATGGAAATGTCTTTATGGCAATCAACCTGGTTAGCCAAGATGTCGTTCGACGTGTGGGAAGTGGCGTCAACATAATTTTGCAGGTTCTGGTATGGTCCACTGGGAAGCTTGTATGTGCAATACTGTTGGATGTCGAAAGGGCCTGATGTCTTCAACGCACCGGTGAAGTACTTGTTCGCCAAGATCTCCAGCTCTTCACAGGCTCTATTACTATCCGAGACACGATCGACCCAGGCGTCAATTCCCTTCTCAACTCCCCACTCGAGATCGTATAGGGCAATATGGGGTTCAATACGACAGGCCTCCTCGAAATCAACCCCTTTCGAGGACAAAAAGTCATTGAGGGAATATCGAAGACAATGTTTAGGATCGAAAGAAGTGGTGGGAGGATTGGTCATTTGACGAGCGAGACAATTGCGCAGGTAGCTGACACTACTCGGCAGGGATAGTTGAACATCTCGTGTGAGATCGAGCTGGGAGGGAGTCCAGCGGGGGGATACACGTTGGTTTGCCTGTATCTTGCTCCATCTTTTCTGCATGATCGATCAGAGAGAAGTACATGTCTGTAATGCAATGCGAGAGAGCCAGCCAGGCATGAAGGGACCGAACTTTCTTAACCGTCGACTGATCTTGGCCGATATGAACTGTAGTAAATCGTTGGAGAGTTTCACGGCAATCTTGTCGTTTGCAAGGTGGCACATAAAGAATAACAGGAACTGCTTGTAAATACCACTCACGAGAGGTGACCGATTCAAGGAGGTCTGAATGGCAACCCTGATAAGGAGCCAGAGCGAGGAGCGACGCCAGGGTAGTCTTGAGTTATTCCACACGACGTCATCCCCCACACGTTTCGTAATGCGAAGAACGTCGGCAGGGCGACCAATGCTTCTCAAGATACCGGTTAGCAACTCGGTAATATAGCGGGGGTTGGTAGTGTCTCGAGTTTCAATGACGGTAGACATCGCCTTTCGGCTTATAGGGGTAGCGTCAAGGACATTGACATCCATATGAACAAGGAAGTTCGCAAGCTCGGAAATAAAATTTTCATCTTCGAAGACAGTGCTGGGCATTTCAATTGCCGGCGCAGGGATATGAGCATATGAGTTTTCCTGGTGTAGTCATGACACTTTCAGCTGTCGGTGATATCTCAATGGACTCGAAAATGGTGGCATTCTCCAGCTTTCTGAATAGGACAGCAGCATTCTGGGCTCGAATGGGAAGTGTAATGATGTCTATCACGATGCTGTGAGCTTTAGGACACTGTGGATGCTGAAACGCTTACCTTCGACGTTCATGATGGAAAGTTGAGAGAGAGTCCGCGACTGATCCAGATTGTCAAACTGGAGAGTGGCCTGCAAATTATCCAGCATTTGAGAAATGCGATGCCACTGTGGCAGGTTGGGTTGGTCGGTGTGTTCGCTGTAGAGGTGCGCAACAGCGGCGACCGCTGCAACTAGAGAGCGATCATTGTTGATAGCCTGAGTGTGGTCATCCCCATCGGGAAGCTGGAGGGGACAAAAAACATGCGTAACGATGTACTGCAGTGTAGCAGCATCGGGAGGATTGATGATGGTGGGCGACATTTGGATGATGGTGGAATAGACAGTGAGTGGCAGAGGGGAAAAGGGGCACAGGATGGACCTACAATCGTGCTGCCTTAGTCAGTGTCACGTTCCACATTGGGCGGCGGTGACGATCGGGGGTGATTGTATGGTCATCCGTGTACATGTTACCAGAGTCTGAGGTGTGAGATTGGATTGGAGGGAGGTGGGGGGAGCGTTGTAAACCGTATTGGGTTTTACCACGGATGCAATGGCGCTTCGGGGAAAATTTACCATGCTATTAAGACAACACAACTTATGAAGACACACAAATCCATTCTCACAGCGTGCAAGCTCTTTGCACTTGATGGCTGCCTGATCAGTTCACCTAATCTACAACGTTGAGTTCTCTTTGCTTATCCGCGCACTCCACGTGAGAAATAATTCCCAAGGAAGTATAGGTGGACTCGCATCATCCTCACCCTCGCTGTCCTTTTCACCTTCGCCATCTTATCTGTGAGACTAGTCCAAACAACGTCGTCCTTTTCGGGGATGGCGGAGTACCAGTCAACGGTGTCTGCGTCGCGTGAACGTGCGAGAATGGCATCGAATTTGTCCTTTTTGAGAAGAGACTCGAGGAAAATCGCGCTGTAGAAGTCGACATCGTTCCTTTTCGCCTTCTATTGCGTAGTTACTCTGCGCATCAATCAAGTATGTTGAGTATCATGTTACACCGGAAAGGTAGGCCGGTGGGACTTTACTCGTAGGCTGATGTCGAGGTTCAACATTATGACCAGACATCTGGTTTGTAACTCCCTGTCGTATGCAACAACGGTGGATGGCGATGGGAAGCGGCGGGATATGGGAGCGCAAACACGAGGCGGAAGCGCCTAGGCTGTGCGAGTTGATTCATATCGCAATCGATAAGGCAACGTGAAGGTACATTATACGCACCGTGAATACCACGCGTTTCTTGACTCCGACCATATTTCCTCTCTTTCCGTGTGCTCTGTCGACGAACATGGAGTCGACGGAAAAAGGTGCATATAGGTGAAATATCTGAAACAATGACCAATTGATCTTCAGATAACCCGAGAGCAATCGAAATCGACACTCAGCATACTATATGTTCGGTCTTGTTTGCCGATGATGGCAAGCAGGTATTGAGCGGCGGTAAAGAGGGAGTGTTGAGGCGATGGCGAGTGGATGATGGACACGAGGTGGGCGAACCTATTCAAATGGAACATGTGGCAGAGATCAGTGCTGCTGCGCTGTCTCCGGATCGAAAATGGTTGGTCTGTGCGCTGCGGCGGTTGGTTGGGAACAAGAAAGGGAACGTGAGGGTATGGGACGCGCGGACTCACGAAGAGCTCTACGACATCAAGGATCACACCAACGTTGACGTTTCTCCGGATTCGATCAAGTTCGCGACGGGTTCAGGTGACCAGAATGCGTTCATCTGGAACACGACGACGAGCGAAAAACTCGTCAGTCCACTCCAGCACGATGGTTACGTAGTGACAAGTGACCGCATCGCCACCGCTGCGGCCGGAAACCCCGATCCAAAATCAAATCCGAATTTATGACGCTAACACTGGCCAGCTGCTAATCGACATCCCGTTCTTGTTCAAACAAGTTGCTTCAAGTTTGTCATGGCCTGCGCGGTCGTCAAATCTTTGCTGTCTTGTGCAAAGAGCAAGTACAGCGATTCGACACGTCTTCAGGATCCTTGGTCAGTACATGGTCCCTTCCTTCGGGCGGATGTCCTGCTTCTGTTGTTTTGACACGCAACCAAAAGTTTGCTGTCGTCGTCGTCGTATATGACACAGTCTCTTTTTGAAACACCTCTTCTCAACAGCGAATCGGGACTACTATCAAGCACACGAGCATCGTCTGGTCCGCTGCGCTCTCCCCTAACGACGACCGCCTCGCAACAGGTGAAGAAAACGGACAAGTCATATTATGGAGTCTACGTGGAATTCTTCCGCCGGCGTACTTGACAGTGAATGTAAGTGATTAAGCTGGCGATATTGCAGAATCTAACAACCTTACCCTACGCTCTCTTCGCACTGTGAGTCTTCAATCACTTGGTTCTCGCCGTTTCCATTAATCAATCCACGACAGAACCGTAGCTACCTTTGATAAATATCGGCGATACCCAGTCCAAATCCTGGATCCAAGGCGATCTTGCGCGTGTCGAAGAACTCTCGGATGCAAACGTCGTGCATCCCTTCAATCCATTTTACCACGCTCGCGCACTCGCTCACCGGTCTCTTGTACGCGGCCATTTACTGCAGTGGGTCACCGCCATCGAGGACGCTACCAAGGTGACCAGGGATGATCTACGTTACAACTCGTGCTCACCATCATACTCAGTCCATTGAAATCCAGCAATCTATCATTGGTCGTGTTGCA
>JBBPOD010000376.1:0-20219 GCA_038091255.1 Tylopilus intermedius | reverse complement strand
ATTCGAACTTGCGAGTGGTTGGCTTGTGTTGAAGAAGGTGTTGCCACCCATATGGGACGATGCCATCCACGAGGCTGCTCTCGATTTGCTGTTGCAGCCAGCACGACTTGGTGAGACTGCTCCAAAGTCGGTCAAGTGTCCCCAGATACTTTCTGTCGCGTTGCTCGCCCTGCGTCAGGGGTTGTTGACTTATTCAGACACCCAGGTCCAAGGTTGGTTCCTTTCTTCCTCTGCTCGGTGCGAATCACTGACGTCGTTGGACTCAGGACCATCAAAACTTGTTGTCGAACGAATTCTGGGCGACCTTATTGATCTTCATGATTCCCATGCGTCATTTCGTCAATTATTTAGATCTCAAAGCTCGACCGGGATACTGATACAGTGTCTCTTGTCCTCACCCGGACAACATGATCTAAATGTATCCACACAGCTGACACACCTCGGGTCATTGGTAGCGATGGGGAGCCATGTATCGCCCACTCAGAAGCAGCAGGTAAGCCGCTTTGAAATGTTCTCACTTGAGCACATTCTGATGCGACGTGTCATAAAGATGTCGGATATAATCAAACTTGGGTCTCAGCCGACGAGCCCCGGTGCCATATCCTCTTCCAGCAGGCTTGCGTCTGTTCAAGAAGAGTCATTGCGAAAGGCAATCGCTCGTTTGGAGGAATGGAGGAACACGATCGTTGCCTCTGAGCGGGAGCGGTATCGGAAAACGAGTATTGACATGTAAGGCGAGGTTTGTCTGTTGCGAACGTATCACTTATCTTGTGGGTCATAGGCGCGAGCGACGCCGGCGCTTCGCGGCAATTAGCGAAAGTGTTTTGGGAGGATGTTCGGAACGCGACGTTTGGTGTCATATAGGTCCTCAGCTGACTTGGAGACTGGACGAGACGGAGGGCCCACATCGGACGCGGTAAGCCCTCTTCCGTGGGTTTCCATTGTGTTTTTGCTCAACGTTACTCAGGAACAAGTTGGAGCCATACACCGAGTCTCCCGGTGTGGTCCTCCAGGCGGAGACCAGCAACATCGCGAATGATGAGAGAGATACTGAAGCGTCGTCCACTTTGCAGGTAGATGGTTCGATCAAGGATGACGCGGAAGTATGTTTGGACGACAATGGCAACGCGCTGGCAGACGAGATCGCGGAGGACAAGCACCGTAGGGTCAGACATGAATTAGAACCAGGCGACGTAATCGAGGCCGTCAGTACGATATGCCGCGTATCGGGAGTCGACTCCTATCGTATGGATACTCTTTTCGCCGTTCTTGGATTCTTCTGACTCTTAATGCTCCCCAGCTGGGTTGCTCATTTTCGGACACACGCACCTTTACATGTTGGATGGACTGATCGAAAACGACGTAGGCGAACTCATCGATGCTGTCGATGCGCCAAAGGGGATGTTTTTCGTTGCCGGGAGTATGCCGCATTTGCGAGGTCCCCGAAGGGCACGGCGGTGGTAGGTTTCAACTTGCGGGGCCGCCCACTCACGCAGGCGTTGTTGACAATAAAGCACAGGTCGCTCGAACAGATTGCAGGCTTTTCAAACAAGTCGTTTTTATTCAGAGACGTCGCGTGAGTGTTACTATCACTTCTTTTGTGGATCTTTCTCGGACGTCGACTGAACGGAGGGTTAGTCTCGAAATTTTCTTCAAGGACAGCCGGACGTTACTTGCCGTCTTTCTGGACGGTGCCCATCGTCATGACGCCTCACAGAGGCTACAAGCCATCATAACGCGGCATTCTACCCAGGAGCACTTGTCTACGCTCGGGCTCGTATTACGAGAGATGAGCATCGCGATGCCCAAGGGAAAGAGGAGAATGTCGCTGAACGCTCACGACAAGGCATTGGCAACGGCGCAACGACAGTGGCAAAACCGAGAGATCAGCAATGTATGTGGCCTGGACTTCTCCTACATGGGTTCTTGTCTGACTGGGGCGTTCGTCAGTACACTTATCTGAGTATCTTGAACCAACTCTCTGGACGAACACCCAGCGATGCGACGCAGTATCCGGTTTTCCGTGCGTTTTCGTTGTTCAAGTTCGCGCGCATTCGTCTGATTGTGAAACGGAAGCTTGGGTTTTACAGGATTATGCTTCAGACGTCTTGGATCTGTCATCGCCCGATTCGTTCCGCGAGTGAGTCATATCTTGTACCACTGATTTCGGGTGACAATGGTTTGGTTTACGTAGCCTATCAAAGCCAATGGGCGCTCTGACGCCGGAGCGTTGTGAAATCGCTCGTGGTCGTTATGAGAACTTGGAAAGTGTCGAGGAAAAACCGTTTCACTACGGTACTCATTTCAGCTCGTAGGCCTGGTTCTTATGATCGCTCCGTCTTTGATGATTGATGCGCGTATTTGACTTCAGGTCTATGACCGTCTGCCACTTCTTGATTCGTATGGCGCCTTACACGGCCATGTTCAAGACCCTACAGGTATACCTCTGCTGTGATTGAACTTACTGAATCCAACATTCTTGTAGGGTGGTGATTGGGATCTTCCAGATCGATTGTTCACGTGAGTTGGAAGGGCCAGCTATATATGCGGTACTGATTACTGCGCACAGAGATATCGAAAGGGCATATCTATCTGCATCGCAAGACGTCAGAGGAGACGTTCGAGAGCTCGTGCCCGAATTCTTTACATGCCCAGAGTAAATTCAACCTAAGCAGTGAGACGAGTTCTTGTCTCATCCAACCGACTAGATTCCTCGAGAACTTGTCTAATGTCGACTTTGGTTGCTCGACGAGCACGGGGGAAAGGATACATGATGTGAAATTACCCCCGTGGGCCAGAGGAGATGCCCTTTTGTTCATACACCTACATCGTCAGGTGAGTATCACTTATCATGTTTACTTTCGCTCGCTTGCGTATATTCATCCTTGCGTAGGCCTTGGAGAGTCGCTACGTGAGCGAGAATCTCCCAGCATGGATCGATCTTATCTGGGGATGCAAGCAACATGACGTTGAATCTCTCAACGTCTTTCATCCACTAAGTTATGAAGGAGCGATAGGTGAACCAGGCTCCAAGCTTCACGATGATTGTTCCTCACATGCCGTATCACAGATCTGGACAATATCACCGACCCTCTTGAACGAGAAGCAACAATTGGGATCATCCACAACTGTGATTATGTCGCTTCCTCGTGTTTCGTAGTGGGCTAACATGATGAACAGTTGGACAAACGCCGAGAAAACTCTTTTCTTCGTCTCATCCGCCGAGGAATTTACATGGTATCCTGAGTCTCCCTGTGCGGGCCTCCAAAGGAGTACCAGAGGATGCCTTGGCGTTGACCAGGGACTCGCGGCCGCTCAAAGGTACGGCCGGGCACTGCTTTGTAGTACATGGGCTTACGGATTTATAGTGGTACTGGATGGGCCAGTGGCATGTATAGTAAAAGATGTGAGCGGCAAAGTACTCCCTATGCCCGAAGGTCTGCTCTCCCCTCCATCGCGATCGGATGAACAAGTACAATGGGGAAGAGAGGGCACTCTTCGGGTGCTTTATCACGGAACCGTAAGCGCCGCTCGATTTTGCCTATATAAAAACAAATGATGGACTGTGATGTTATCAGGTCTCACAGTCGATCGAGGCTACCACTCCCACCTGTGCTGCCTTCGCAGATCAGGACACCCTGGTGACTGGATCGAGCGACTGCTTGGTACGGATTTGGCGTTTATCTCACCCTCCTCCGTCAACTTCGCCGTTTGTGGCTTCGACTGTGATTACCGGCAGGATCCACAAGGGCCGTGACCCTTCGCTGACGCTTGTCCATCTTCTACGCAAACATAACGCCCCTGTACTCTGCCTCCACGTATCCAGGGCTTGGTCGGTCGTGATCAGTGGCAGCTTGGACGGGAGCGCCATTTTCTGGGATCTCAACAGAGGTATCTACGTGCGCTCAATTTGGCATGCGGGCGGAAATACTTCAGTCGAAAACGCAGCTGTGCATCTCGTCGCTATCAACGAATCTACGGTAACATTTGGACTGTTGTACTCATTCACCAGTCTCACGAGCGACATTAGGGTTACGTTGCGACATGCTCTGCCCACGCCTTGTGGTTGCATACCATCAACGCGCGGCCAATCGCGAGACTGGATCTCACGTCGAGCGCGCCCCACGCACCGTTGCCTAGCGTGACGTCCATCGCTTTTCACGAGCGGGATTACTCACACTTGGGCATCCTCGCAGTGGGTCAAGCAGACGGTTCCATTGCGCTCTATACTTGGAATGCGGAGGATACGCCGGAGGGTGCTCGGGCGCAGTGGGGCTTCCTCAAGGTCCGTGACTTGGAAGCCGAGAAGAATACCTCTGCGTCCATCACATCCCTCAGCTTCATCGGGTGAGTGCTATCTCTTACCGACCTTCTTAGCGGACATGTGCCAACATCTCGTTCAGGGAGACACTCTGGGTCGGAGATTCGTCAGGAAAAGTGGTTCGGTGGGTTCTCCCTGATTGAGAGACACCATGCTGGTTAGCATGCGTCGTGATGCGGTATTGTACAAAGTCATTGCACTACGATGAGTCGTTTGAGATGTTGAAGTACGCGTTTCTGTGGATGGCCGGTTGTATTGCTCAGAACCACGGAATCGTTGGGGAACAATGTATATTACCAGTCGGGGTGATGTACAGTGAATCAGGCTCCCATACGTGAGGAATTTGTGACCCGAACATAGAAGTATGACTGCCTCGGGGTGCCGGCCATTTCCCCCGACGTGGCAGTGGACATGGCTGCGGGAACAGGCCAAAAACTCGGGGCAGTGGCAGGTTTTTCCGATCTTCCCGCGCGCCCTCCCACGTATTGGAGCTGTGAGACTTCGAAGAGACTTGTTCTCGCTTAGAAAAAGAAGGCATCAACCTGTGAACATTCTCAAAGGCTCCGGTGACCACACGTCACTACAAAAGTGCCCCTCAATTCCCATCATGTGCATGGTGATAAAGTTCTGCCTTCGCAAATGCGCATTCGCGGGATGCAATCCCTCAACTCCACTCGGCTCACAGCATGGGGAAAAGGATTTGCGCTTCCCTCGCAATGTCAATCATGTTCCTGCAGCGTTCTCAACAGATGCCAGTAACCCCTTACTGATTGACTAATGCGCTCTGTCACTCTCACGCTGCCGAGACCTGTGCCTGGCCCCCCATACTCGAGTGCATGGTTTTCTCTGGGCTTGGCGGGTGCAATGTATTAAACCGAGGAATGATATGAATGACACGTACAGATGGGCCCCGCGGCGATAGCGGACATTGATATTCGGTGCGGGTGGGCGAGGCGAGCAAGAAATGGTTCTGGTCCGTTCGTTTTTGTGATGCACAGTAGACCGTCGGTCCGGAGACTAGACCTTTACGGTGTTACTGGGCGATTTTGAACATTTAAGCAAATGTAATGGCTTACAAAAGTCCGTATTCAAGTCAGCGAAGCAGGAGCATGGAGTTTTGCCAAATTCGGGTGTGGGGGCCGACGTATTCTGCTCAGCTTATCATCTGAGATTCCCCACCCCCTGATACACAGAGTTGATGGTGTATTGCGGAGTTCCTTGACAGATGCTCAGTTGGCGCTGAACGGAACAGAACGTGAAAGAGGTCTAATTAATGATGCTGCGACGAAGAGTCAGTGTCCAAATTTTTTCACTGAACTGTGCATAATGCTTTCGTTATGATAAGTCGGTACTCACCCGGACGCGAGGACTAGTGTCTCGAAACAGGCGAAAGACCGTTGCGAATGGGGGTGTATCACAGTTACCCTCGGCGTTCCCATCCACAGAAGGCCGTCAGAGGCCGCCACACTACGAATATGTCGCCCAGTGGCAGCTTGACACATACATTCCATGCCAAGGCTTCTAATCGGGCCTCACTGTCTTTTTGGACTTCAACCGAACTATCAAGTCATCAGGTGAGAACTTTGACAGGCAGTGCTGTAATTGCAAGATGATCAGTGAGAAACCAGAGATATGTAACAGATCGCTCACCACGGTCTTTACTAGTTGCGGCGTGTACTAGTAAGAATCGCCATCCGAATGGCAAGAGGGAAGCAGAAATAGGAGCGCTCGGGCGTAGTCACTTTCAAGTTGGTAATATACTATCTGAATCACTTGTGCAAACACCACCAAACAAGGGTTGACTTGCGACGCGTCTCATATTCGACTTGAAGTTGGCAACAGTACTCAGGCTGATGCATGTCTTTGTCGTGGACAGAGCGGAAGGACCTTCTCATCTCGCTGCTACAGACTCGTGATGACGACGACGAGGGTGTTGCCCTTGACCGTGTGCTGCATGGTCAGAATACGATTGGAAAGACTTGTGAGTTTCCTCCCTCTCGTATCGAGCGATCGTTCTTCTGAATCAATTGCAGCAAAAACCGTCAAGATTGATTCGTTGCGATTCACAGATAAAGATCTCATCAAGCTTGGTACCTTAGATCGTGGCCAGTTCGGTGTTGTACGCCCTTTCCTCTTGGTTGCACCTTCTCGACTGAGCTTGGGCTCCAGATCGACGTGGTCAGATGCGTTCTAGATGAACGCGTCTATGTTCGCAAGTCGATCGAAAAGGCGTTCGCTCTCAGATGCCGTGAGGTGAGCTATATCAGTGCTCAGTTGCTGCGGTCCATTCAGCCTTGAACAGCAATGTTCCCCACAAATTGAACGTGATGTTTTGTTACTCGCCCGGCGCGGTGACACCATGTGGGCACCTCATCTTTTGTGTTCATTTCACACTTCGACACACCTCAACCTCGTCATGGACTACGTGGATGGAGGTACATTATGGGACGTCCTCGAATCAAGCCCTCATGGGGGCAAAGTGTTGGAAGTTGACCTGGAATGGTGGGCTCCTCAAGCCGTATGCGCCATTCATTGGTGTCACACTCAGGGATTTGCACACCGGTAAGGTTGTTCTATCTGAATATGTTGGTAATTACTTGAATCACATGGAACACAGCGACATCAAGCCCCATAACTTCGTCTTGACTTCTCGTTTTCATCTGCGTTTGATCGATTTTGGTTCTGCAGCACCTCTATCTCCCCCGGAATCGGACGGAAGTCAGAACATTCCGCAGCGTTACTCGTTGGTCCCTTGTGGCACATGTGACTATATCTCCCCTGAAATTCTCCAAGCGCACGAAGACGCTCTGCTTGCGCTCGAACTCTCTGATCAGTCTTCAGCATCCCCTAGTCCCCAGCAGCCGACTAGCACATGCGGCTTGGAGACTGACTGGTGGAGCCTTGGAGTCATGCTTTACGAGCTATTGTATGGTGTATCACCATTCTTTGCTAATGATATTAGAACAACATACCTTAAGATCATGAATCACGAAGTCTGTCGTCTTCCATTCATTGCTATTACTCCATCCTCATGCGCAAGTAGACTAGCTTGCGGTTCGATGATTCTATCGTTGCCTCGGAATCATGTCGGGATCTATTGCAACGGTGAGCCTCTCTTGCGGATATCTCGACGGCACGGCTAACATGTCGTAGGTTTCTAAGCCCTCGTGAACACAGACTCGGCCGTTGTAACGTGCTTGAAATTACTGAACATCCGTTTTTCAAGTCGACGCACTGGGCAAGCGTTGGAACTGGTGATGCAGAATCACTCGGTCTTAATTCCCTTTAATAATAGCGCATTTCTAGATGATGCCCCATCGGATCTTCATGTGCCATGCTTCACATATGCAACATCCGCTATCGACGCATCTTGTCGCATACCTCTCGAACACCAAGAAGAAAGTGTTTCACAGCCATTTCTTTTTTCTGCGCTGTTCCAGTCATCCGTGGACACGTCTCCGAGCCGGTCCATCACTCGCTCGACCCCTCGCGTTGCTCCTGAAACTGGATCTCCGAAAAACGAGGCTTCTTTCATAGGGTTTTCATGGGGGCCACCCAGAGGCGCATTCCTGCCATCGGATGGAATCACAAGTCGGAGGGTGCCCGAGGTCTTGAAAACTCCTCGGCTTCTACTTCCTGTCCAGCCTAGCGCCTATCCGCCTGATGGCAATTTCACGACACCAGTCCGCCCACATAACGTGACACTGTATCACACTCTCCCACGAACGAATACTATCGGGCGCACACCAATGCGCCGAGCGGTCTCCGATCGCGAAGCGATGAGACAGCTCGTCGACTGTATCAGCATGAGCGCGCGAAAGAAGGTGCTTGCCAGCGGCCGAAAACCTCGAATCCTTGATTCCATTAACCGGAATCAAGCGATCGCCGCCAAGAAGGAACTTCGATTTGGGCCGCCGCCTATCATGACCACCGACAGAACGTACAACGACTTCCCACCTGTCGCTGTCGCATCGGAGTCCGAGGTGACAGAGTCAGGATCAGAGGGACCTCCGAGCCCTAGCCCACGTCCAGGATCAGCAATGTCAATGCTAAGTCGCAGGAGCCCTACGCCAACCATCACCGCCTCTCACTCTAGCCGGTTTCTAAGCATACCGCCGCCGTCGGTGTCAGGGTTACCTCGGGATTCAGACGATGACGAGGCCCTTTCAGGATTAGAAAACAGACATGCAGTATTGGTTTCGCAGTTGTACAATATGCAGGTCCGGATAGATCGTCTTAGGGAACTTATTAGGCCGTAGATGGACGAGTCCGGGTCCTCCGATACTTGAGCGGTAACCGAAACAGGAACGTTGGACTTCAGCACTGTGGGATGACCAACGTGGCTTTGCACGACTTCTCCGCCGATCCTTTTCCGTTCGGATACCAACCCAACATACTTACAAGTGAGTAAGAGAAGCGCATGCGTTGCAGAGAACACGGCGACTCCGCTTGCTGATAACGTTGAGAAGCAGGTATGGTTACGCCCGACTGGGCGGGTCACTGTCTGAACACATTGTGCTTAAGGACGCCGCTCAATGCGGAACAAGCGCACCTTTTGGAACCTCGCCGTGGCTGGGTCCCATATTCCTGGGAAAATACCACTTGCTGCCCGCGCTGTAATTCAAACAACGCCAGACGTGTAACAGGTTCCAATTGCCAAATTTCTGGAAGCTGCTTCCATCAGGTCCGCATCAGCCTTTATCAGCCCTGAAGGCTTCATCCCCTTCAAACCTTGCACCCTTATCCTTCTTCTGGTTCGTCAAATCAGTAGTCTAACGCGCTCTTATCAAAGGTAGTATGTGACTACAACTCATTTAGACAAACAAGGACATGACTTCTCTCTTGCTGGCCCGGAATGCCGATGTCGCAACTTCATCGTGACCACTGCCGCAGAACCGATACGTCGCGGAGTAGCTGCTAGAAGTGTATCGCTGTCAATCCGTCCTTTTCCGAACATCGGGTCGTGGAAATGCGGAATTCTCACCCTGTGAAGATATTTTCACCACTCGACGTGCTTCGATCGCTTATGGGTAATATTTAGCAACCAAGTGGCCGGCACCATCTGCATATTTAATCGCCATGGGTTTCGAGCTTTTCGTTCCGCAAGCCTACCCCGCCACGACTTTCACGACCCCACCATGACTGGACTGACACACTGGAACACTGTCAAGCACTGTGTTCGTGTGCTGTACCTGTTTGTGAAGTCCGACATAATCACGACCATCATCCCCACAGTCAGTACCCTCGCACCCTCGTGCGCGCGCTCGTTCTGACGATGCTTTAGACTATCTTCGCAGCAGCCGCTGCACCACTTTGCGACTTCAAGCAACTCTATGGCGTCATATTCTGGATCTTCCTCCATCTCTTACAGTTCAACGTCGCAAACCAGTTGGTCGACCCAGAAGAAGATTGCAGGAACAAGTCTTATCGTCCAATCCCTGCGGGCCTCATCAGCATTCAGGACGCTACCATTCTTCGTTGGGTCTTGACACCGGCATGCTTGTGGCTCTCTGCGTCATATAGCACCTACCTGTTCACTGTCAGCGTGGTACTTGCATCATTGATCATTTGGTACAACGAGTTGCATGGTCATGAATTCTGGCTCTCCAAGAACGCTTTAACCGCAATGGGTTTGTCGTTGTTCGAACTCGGTGGGACTCTTGTCGCTGGTAGGTCTCCTCGTTGTTCATTTGGCCGTCATTCATCAAAGTCGACTAGGATGTGACAGATCCACCATAGAACCAGTCGCGCTGATCTCCGTCGCTATGAGCATGGTGATGTTCGCTACGACTTTGCACTGCCAGGACTTCAAAGATGCCGAGGGTGATCGGCTCATAGGGAGAAAAACACTGCCCATATTATTTCCCTCCCTCGCGCGGTTCTCGATTATGGTTGGGTTGCCCCTCTGGTCTGTTTGCTTGACCTGCTTGTGGGACATTGATAAGATATGCAGTGCGGCGTTCGTCGCGTATGCTGCGTTGGTGGGCTTGCGGTTTGGGATGCTCCGGGGCGCCCAAGCGGACAGACAATCGTGTCAGCTGTACAGTGTAAGCACCAGAGTCCAAACTCCGACTCCATCTGTGTAGGCGTCCTTACCGAATCGCTTCACAGCTGTGGTTCTCTCTGGCACACCTATTACCTGGATATTGGCGGGTCTTCCACGGAAGTGGTGTTTGCTTCACTCCATTCTAGTAGCATTCAGGGATATTGTACTATCAGCCGTGGCTCCTTGTCTGTGGACTCGGGCATGTGTATCTTACTAGTCATCTAAGCGAAGCTTCTTGTTGTACGAATATGTAGGTTTGTCATGGAACATCTTTTCTCCTAACGGTACCAACCTGCCCACAAACGATTAGCGTGCAAAAGCAGTAGGGTCACTTGTACTTTTCACGTTGTACTCCGCTTGCACTAGAAGCTGTTTGTAGTATCATTCCATTCGTAAAGTGGGGTCAACGGCCCGAGGAACCCACGCATGGTGATACCTTTGGAAGCGGCACAACCTATAGTTGACGGGCCCCGACGGCATCGCAGGTCATCGTCAAGCGAATGCATGCACCCGCGAATCGGGCGACCCGCTGTATGATCGGGTAACCCATTCATCCGAACCCCAGATCAGTGTTTTAGCTTGCGATCAACGGGTGGAAGCACTGTAGGCCGTGACATCAGTGTCGAGTGTGGGTACCCGTAGGTACATGCGATGAGCGATTTGATGCGCCATGTATAGCCTTAGCCTCACTGGCAGCTGACACCCGTCGTCCCGTAGAGTTCAAAGCACACGTGCGTCCGATTTCCTCCGTGATAATACAAGTTAAATCCCCACTTCGTGCGTGGAAGTGACGTGCACGTCATTCGGGGGATTCGGCCGTCCCAGAACCGATGTCGTCTTGATAGACGGAGCACCAGGCACCGCACGAGGCAAGCCGTCATGCCAAGTTCGCTGTCGCACTGAGTGTAGTGGGCTTGGGCATGTGGTCTTCGATGCAATCACATTCATTACTAGTGACGCTCGACACTCTGCGTCCTCGATTCGCAGAAGCTGATCTTGATCGCCTCGTTGAAGGCGTGTTCTTCATAAGGTATATGAACTTTATTTCGCGAGTACAAGGCAAGAAACAAGTGCTTACAGACGAAGGTAAGATGGACGCGGCTCGACCAACACCGCTCGCCTCATACCTAAGATGAGAGATTGCGGATCATCTACAGCCTCTGCATACACTCAGGGTGGAAAATGTCAAGTTAAAACAGGGTATAATCATGCCTGGAGGGAATAGGATCAGATATGCTATGCTGTCATCAATATTGAATACAGCACGGTGTACCATTTGTGCCTGTGCATGGCGGAATCTTATCCGTTCGAGTGCCTTGCAATTAAACCCAAAATGTTCGAGACTCGAGTCGATTCGCATGGATTCCCGTTGTGTATTTTGCAACATGATGACATGCTACGCAATGAAAGAACTGTTTCAGACGACGGTGAATTTGGTTTCAGTACCTGCCTCACTGGTACTTCCCCTTCCGACTTCAAGTGTATTCTTATCAGTGAGTTCTCTCACGGGGGAGAACGATCAGTCGCGATCAAAGCATTCTTCCCGAGCTGTCGCGGAAACGCTGCCCCATCTGTATACATATACTTGTCCCATGCCTAAAGGAAGCTGATCAGGAGACAGTAAGCGATCGCAGCCGCCAAGCAGATTATCCTGGCGTTACCGAATCAGAATACTTTCTTGGTGAACGCATTGCAGTTGCAAGGGTTCTACCACGGTGTTGCAGGAGCCGTGATTTTCCTTTGGTGTTTGACATCTTACCTTCACCTGGAAAGTTGTCCCAGGGTATACAGCTCATGTGGCGCCTACGGCGTTGGCGAGTGCCACCAGAAAGGTGGATCAGCAATGCTTTTTGGAATCCTCAAGCGATCTAATTTTGCTCACTGGCATTTGATGTCGGCGGTGTACGGTGGTGAAGTTGCGTTTCAGGAGGGCGCGTGAAGATCCGGAACCTTTAACTTGAAGTACTTAAGAGTGCTCCCATATTGGATGCAGGAAGCTGGTATGTGTATACCATTGGTGCTGTATAGCCTGACTAGAGAGGAAGCTGATCAGCTTCTGGCTTCGGAAGCAGGCCGCGACTCGGATGCTTCCAACGTGGCCGGTGACGCTGGCAATATCCCCAAGGTCCCACGTTTCGAATGGCAGCCTGGGCCATGGCATGATGGCATCATCGCTGTCTCAGTTGTCAAACTCCGCTGATGCCCGATAAAGGTAATTGCTGAGTCATCGACACGCTATGACGTTGGCCCATCGCGTGACTCGTCGACGCACTACTTGTCGTCGCTCTCGTCATGCTAGCCGTACGACATAATGAATACTGTACGGCTGGTGCCCATACATTGCTCCTGATCAAACCCCAACTTTGAGCTTTGACGCACAGATTTGGTCGCAGCACGATGAGTTCAGGATCACGATTGGAACTTATTCTCCTAAGGTACAAGCCGACCTAAATACTATGCTACTGCCAGTGAATAGCTCGACACTGTAATCCAATAGATTATATATCGAGCTTATTGATTATTCGGCTTGGCATGTTGAGGCCGAGCATTGGTTAGACCTTGGTCGAGGGGATTGTGTTGCCGCAAGGGAAGACGATGAGCTCGGCATTCTTGTCTGGATCTGTCTCCGATCGATCCCAAGATACTTTGATGGGGTGAGCTGATGTAGAACTCGCGTATGCGGAAGGTGGGGCTGAAGAAGACATAGGAAAAGGTGGTACAGTGGGCGGCAGTTTCATCCAAGTTGAGGGTAGTGGTGAGGAGTTTTCCGCCGAGCGCTGCCTGTATACGTACACGGGTGGCAGGGAAATGAGTGGTGCCACCGATAAGCTCAACGGCATTGACTTGCTCCATGGAGAGACCAGATTCGACAAGGGCTTGTTGAAGAGGAAGGGCGATGTGAATCATGTGATTGAGGACAGGGGCGATAGGTTCTTCGTAAGCGTTGCGGGTTAGCTTTGGGGAGGCATCAATACTCATTAGGGATTCGACGCTGAGAGGACCTCAGAGTTGGCAGAAAATATTTTTAGCGTGTTCACATGCGACAGGGTGACGAAAAGCGTAGTCGATGGGAGATGCCTGTCACAGACAGCGGATTTGACGATGAGCTGGACATTTGAGAGGGCGACGGATGTCGACGAAGAGGTTGCGACGGGGGTTCTCTGGTTTGGGAAGTCGGTTTTGGTTATGCCTTGGATGGCACTGGTAGACCACTTAGGCACAGCGATGACGACATTGGAGACGCCAGCCTTGAGCGCGCGTGCAGCGGTGTTGAGGAGCTTCCCCAACTAAGTACGTGGCGACGAGCTGCGTGACAGAAAAAAATGGGTGCTTGTTGCCGAGATATGACACCTAGCGGGGTTCGTCAGGGACTTATAAGGGTGATGATGACAATACCTCGGCACCGACAGCATTGACACCGGCGAGGGCGAGATTGAGGAAGTGCTTTTCATAGTCGAGATCGGGGCCAAGGACGGTGAGAACGACGAGAGATTGGCAAGCGCTGATGGCTGTTTTCTAAAGTTGAAGTTTTAGACCAAATGCAACGAGCGATCTGCGGGAGGGTCATTCAGAAAAAAGTTGCAAGTCGATGGGACTTACGGTGTCGTCACTGACGCACAATTGGAGGTTTCCTTGTCGATGATGCCGATGCCGCGGTTTCTTGCGATGCTGGTGATAAGGGCGATGCCAGGCGACGCGAGAGCTTTGAGGACACGTCGATGTCATTCAACCTGGGGAGAGGTGGATGAAATCTGTTGGAGTAAGTACTTGTATACGATGGGACCAAATACGAGCAAGCTACGCAGCGCCAGTGACTGGCCGACTTCAAGTAATATTCAAGTGGCAGTGTCAACGGCGACTCTGTTACTAGTACAAACTTACAGTTGCGCTTTCCACATCATGAAACAGTCTACCCCATATGACCAGGGCTGGTTGCAGGGCACGATACCCACGCGAACATGACCAACAACGATATCACCTCAGCAAAAGCAGGCGCGAGCATCCGAGGAATTGTCCTCTACCCAATCGACCTATACTTCATCATCATGATTTCCGTCATGCGCGCCATGCGTTCATTAGTTGGAGAGGAAGCTGTCAGCGTGGATGACAGCCTGGCATTGGCAAGAGCATAACTCGCAGCATGGCATATATACCGCGTTAGTAACCACCACCACAGTAACACGGTTCAAGGACTGTAGCGGACACGCCCAGCAACCGTCCAAGACCTGACGCCAGAGATTGCAGTGCGTGAGCATCCTGCCGGAAGTGATGGAGCAAATAATTTACACACTAACAAAGTTCTCACCGGACAATGTCCTACTTATATAACAGGGGTAGCAGGGACAAATCATCACAATCTAATTGGCCACTATCGTGTACTGCGCAACACGTTGGTCGTCCCATATAACCCTCTTGGCCGGTGGCGAATCATGATACCAACCCAAGCACGACCCATAACGACTCCACCGCAACTGCAATAACAAGTGCTAACATCCAAGGAATCGTCCTCTAGTACCCTGTCGACCCATACCTCGTCATTGTTTTTTTCTTGCTCACCATAGGCTGCTTCCGATGGGGCGCGTTTTTCCATACTAAATTTAACAGCCGTCAGCACTCTGTGCGAGATGGACTTGCAGAATTCGTACAGGTCTCCCACCGAGGAGCTTCCGTTTTCAGCTTCTTGCTCGCCCTCGTTAATTTTTATCGTGTCCTTGCGTTCCGGACGACATTTGGCCTTCGCTCGTATGTCTTCAATCTGGCAGAACTGTTCACTGCGGTGGCATACGTGGCCCTATTATTTGTGTGGACTTTTATCATTAGTGATTTTGCTACTTGATTCTTTAAGCGAATGCTTACGTCGTTTTAGAGTCTGACCCGGGCGGTGACCAGCTGAACTGGTGCAGTCGTGCGGGTTTGCTGGCTGCTAGTCAACTCCTCTTCGTTACGGTCCTTGGCACTAAGAATAATATCACTTCGCGTGAGTAACCTGAACCCTCGGTCCTTCGGAGCCCTATCATCTTGGCTGAAAACCTTCCAGTGATCACTCGCATAAGTGCTGACAGGGTAATTTAGTTTTGTGCCCCATTCTACCTGGATTGACTTCGAGTCACGAACATAGCTTAACTTCGCACATAGACTTGCCGCTAGAGCTTGCTTGATACTTGTTGGAATCCATGTTCTAGGGGGAGGAAACAATTTCTCCTTGTGAGTAATATACCTTGGCTTCACCGTGATCGATGCTATATGACCACCAAAGCCTCAAGTACACTTCAGGTGGATCTGAACTATTTGGTGTCATTGCCGCATTAGTGTTTGCCGGCCTCGCGGTCGTTTCCTTCCGTCCTGTGCGGCAGAGGGCTTACGAGCTATTCTTTTATCTTCACTTGGTTGCTGTCATGTAAGTGGCCACCACTTGAGTATGTTTCTAAACATAACGAACAGATCTGTTCAGAATAATCTTGATCGCCACCATCATTCACATCAATTCTTACGGGCATGTCTCCTTTTTACAGCCCACTGCTATAGTGTTTTGCTGACTTGTATATCCTAGTGCAACAAAGTTCACATACTACATTTGGCCTTCTTTCATCATCTGGGCCACCGACCGTTTAATACGCGTTAGCCGGTTGATATACTTCAATGTTTCTAGACAAGCACATGGGATGCTAGATGCAACCATGGAGCTACTGTCAGATTCTCTTGTTCGGGTGACATTTCGCCGACCGAATAATTTCTGCTGGTCACCGGGGCAGTTCGCTTACCTTATTATGCCATCCGTTTCGCAGCTTCCTTTCGAGGCACACCCTTTTAGTATTGCAAGCGTTGACTCCGCTCTCTTTGCCTCGGATACAAAGTTGGCAGAAGGCTCCTATGGGAAGGAGCTTGTCTTTTTCATAGGAACTAAGAGCGGGTTCACGAAGCGTCTCAAGAGTGCCGCAGAACGGGGAGGAAAGGTGAAGGTTTATATCGATGGACCGTACGGAGTTAGCGTGAACCTAGGCTGTTATAATACCTCGTTGCTTATTGCGGGTGCGTTCTTGGCTTATTCATGGAACTTCACTGCTTGATTATCACCCAGGAGGGACAGGAATCACGTTCACGCTGCCAGCTCTACTGAGTATTATCGAGTGCGTGGTTCTTTTTGATAAAATGAATGCAGACCGACAGGAAATAATTAGATCAGTAAGAAATGGGTCAAGTTGTTGCCGTCGAGTGCTCCTTGTCTGGTCGATTCGGGATGCTGGTGACTACTATTCATCATTCGCAATATCGAATACTTGTTTACTGCTTCATCAGACTTCTTGAACTGGGTCTCGGAATCGCTCACCAAAGCGGCCAGATTCGCACCACCGGGACTAAGAGTGGATATTCAGGTTTTCTTAACAAAGAGCAGTCCCTATTTGGCGTCCAGTGCTCCAGAGTCTCAAGCCGATTTCGAAGCGATGCATTCAAACCCATTTGAAGACCAAAACCCCTTCGTGTATCCGGCGCTGGGTAACCAAGAAGAGGGTATATCCACACTACCTTGGTTGAAGATTACTAATGGCCGACCGAACCTGGAATACATTCTTAGCGAGGAAATAAATAGAGCCAATGGCAGGCTATTTGTCAGTGGTTCGTGCATTGTTGTTTGGTCTGCTCTATCGGTCGTTCATCTCATCCCTCCCACCCTCTCTCTTCAAGTTTGCGGGCCCAACTCCATGGCAAAAGTCGTCCGCGAGGCATTGCGACTTCCATGGTCGAGCCCATCTAGTCCACTGAACGGTGGCCCCAGTGTGACACTACACGTAGAATCATTTGGATATGCCTGACTGGGTCCAAGCTAACGGGTGTATTCTTGGCTTGTCTGCGATTCTATGAACAAACGTATGTTAACTTTGGACCTTTAGACTTGCCCAATAACACGATAGAGGGCCTATGTTCTACAAGCGAGTGCATCGGAGTCAGTACCTGGCGGTTCTGAGTTCATGCCTCTAGCATGTAGGTAGAAAAATCAACGCAACCGAAAGTGGGTGGGTGATACATCGAAGAACTTTGCAAGGGACACCTAACTTGTTCTTGCGAGCTTGAGGTCCAAAACGAGTTATGACTTGGAAGCGAAGATCCACCTTTGAATGTTGAGTTCATACAGGATGTAGCACAAGCTGGCACTCCGGACACTAACGGCGTCAGTATGTGCATCATGATCGTAGCTGGCGAAGGTGATGCTGCTACTGCTAGTAGTAATCGGCCTTGATGGAGACCCGTTTCTATCGCACATGCTACCTAGTCAGCGCTCTAGTAGTAACTGTCGCGACACCAGTAATGACGAACTCGAAGGTGGTTGAGCATCGGAGTCCGATTGACTGGCCTGCCCATGACAGATCGGGGTAACCTGGACCAAACAGTTTAACAGGGTGACGTCACTGACAAGTGTCGGTTACGGTGGCAGTGACACTCGACCAACCAAAACGCTGCGGCTCGACCTCGAAGACGTAATTATTCAATCGGCAAGGACAAATAATCGCAATCCAAGTGGCAGTCAATTGGCACACACTGCTTTCAGCCCATCATGAAACAGCTCTGCCCCATATGACCCTCTAGGCACGCGATACCCACTTGAACTTGAACATGACCAACAACGATGCCAGCGCAGCAGAAGCAGGCGCAAGCATCCAAGGAATTGTCCTCTATCCGATCGACCCGTACCTTATCATCATCTGCGTCTTGCTTGCCGTGGGGTGTTTTCAGTGGGGCGCGTTTTTCCATGCAAAGTTTAATAGCCACAAACGTTCTATTCGAGGCGACGGATCTGCACGGTCCTCCCATCGGAGAACTTTTGTGTTCAGCCTGCCGCTCGCCATCGTCAATTCTTACCGGGTACTCGCGTTCCGGACAACACTCGGCATTCGTTCATATGTGTTCAATTTGGCAGAGCTATTCACTACAGTAGGATACCTAGTCCTGCTGCTAGCGTGGACGTTTATCATCAGTAATTTTGCTGGTCAATTGGTTCGTTTGGTTCAGCGAATGCTGACGTCGTTTTTCTAGAATCGAAGCCAGACGGTGAACCACTCAACTGGTGCAGTCGTGCAGGTTTGCTCGCTGCTAGCCAATTTCCCTTGATTACGGTCCTTGGCACTAAAAACAACATCATATCCCGTGAGTCGGACGTTATTGTCCTTTGGAGTCCTATTTTGATCTGAAAATCTCTCAGTGGTCACTCGCATAAGTGCCGACAAGGTAACCCGATATTTCGTTCATCATTCTGCCCATGTTAACTTATAAACGTAGCTGAACTTCGTGCATAGACTTGTAGCTAGGTCCTGCTTAATCCTTGTCGGAATCCATATCCTTGGCGGAGATGATAATTTCTCGTTGTGAGTAACATTTCCTAGTTTGCATGGATGTTATTAATGTATGCTTTCCAAAGCTATGAGCGTGCTTCTAGCGAATCCGAGATATTCGGTATCACCGCCGCATCGGTGTTTGCTTGTCTTGCAGTTGTCTCCTTGCGCCCTGTGCGGGAGAGGGTTTACGAACTGTTCTTTTATTTTCACTTTGTTGCGGTCATGTGAGTGGTTGCCATTCGAATAACTGCAAAAAGCTGATCTGTCTAGGGCGCTTTTGGCCGCTGTTATTGTCCACGTTGATTCTTACAGGCTTGTCCTCACTACCAGTCTACCGTTAAAGTTTTCTGACCTGGTTGTTCCAGCGAAACTACGTTCCGATATTACATTTGGCCCTCATTTATAATCTGGGTTGCCGACCGTTTCATACGCACCGGTCGGTTGATATACCTCAACCTCGCATACTTTGTTTCTAGTCAGAGACATACTATGCTGGATGCAACGACAGAACTACTATCCGATAGTCTAGTTCGAGTGAGATTCCGTCGGCCGAACAGTTTCCGCTGGTTACCAGGACAATTCGCCTATCTCATTATGCCATCCGTCTCGCGGCTACCATTCGAGGCGCACCCGTTCAGCATCGCAAGTGTCGATTCCGCCCTCTTCGCGCCAGATACGAAAGCGACAGACGATTCCTATGGAAGGGAACTTGACTTCTTTATTGGAGTCAAGAACGGCCTCACGAAGCGTCTGCAACATGTCGCAGCACGGGGGGAGAGAATAAAAGTATATATCGATGGTCCATACGGAGAGGGTGTCAACCTGGGTTGTTATCATACCTCGTTGCTTATTGCAGGTACGTGCTCAATACGATTATGGAACCACATTGTTTGATTACCAGTCAGGGGGGACAGGGATCACGTTCGCAATACCAGCCTTACTGAGTATCATCGAGTACGTGATTCGCTGAACGGATTCAATCTATTAGAATCTAAAGGAAGTCCATAGGTCCGTGAGAAATGAATCAAGCTGTTGTCGACGAGTTGTGCTTATCTGGTCGATTCGTGATGCTGGTGATTAACTCTGATGATCATGGATAGTGAACACTGGTTTACCATTTGACCAGACTTCTTAAACTGGGTGTCAGAATCGCTCAGCAAAGCGGTCAGGTTTGCACCGCCAGGGCTAACGGTGGACGTCCAAGTTTTCTTGACGAAGAGTCATCCCTCTTTGTCGTCCGCCCCACCGACGGACCAAAACAAGTTTGAACCAACACATCCGAACCCATTTGAAGACCAAAACCCTTTCGAGGATCCATGGAATCCATCCGACAAGCTAGAAAAGGCGATATTCGCGCCACCTTGGCTTAAGGTTACCAGCGGCCGACCCAGGTTGGACCACATACTCAGTCAGGAAATAAACGCTGTCAGCGGTAGGGTATCTGTCAATGGTAAGTACTCTGCTTTCTTCACCTGCCTTGCTGACCATTTCTCACCCCTCTGTTTAAAGTATGTGGACCCAA
>JBBPOD010000375.1:0-20228 GCA_038091255.1 Tylopilus intermedius | reverse complement strand
TGTCGCACGAATATTTATCGAAGTACCCGAAGTAAGTCGGATCGTCTTGTTTGCCTGTGTCGTTTACCAATCTCTGTATTCAGACGTGAGTCGTCCCATCGTGCGGCAAAGCGGAGAGACGAACCTTTTGCGTTTTAGTTGTAACAGTCTTCAAACTGTCGAGCGAATATGGATCGTGCTCGTACAGTTATTTTGTAGTGGTAGGTTATTCCTTTTGGATCACATGCAGGAAGCCTACATCCACACAGCCATCATGTCGATGCGCGTTTACGCGCTTTACGAGAAAAACCGTTTCATAATGGCCGCTCTTTCCGTTGTCATTGCAGGCGTCCTCGGTTTCTGCATTGTGCGTCCACTTCCCTAAAGGACGCGATCGACTTGTCTAACGAAGGATACCAGTGGGCCCTCTTCCTTGATCCTGCCGGAATGGGTAACGATGCGCTCATTTGCGGTCTTACCGACGACACGTGAGTCCTTCCGTATTTCGTCACCATATCATGCTCAAACAGCATCTCAGAGCACTACGTATGTGCTGCCGAATAATGTACTTTCAACGATTGATAATCAGCTTTCCGTGCAGACATAGCCATCGTGTGGGCTGGCCAAGTAATATTTGACGTCGTCATCTTCGTTCTAACCGTCTGGAAAACGTATTGTATCGGCAAAGTGGGCAACCCTGCGATCGTAGATATCTTGCTACGTGATGGTTCGTATGTCACCGCACCATCGATGGGAATCCATCCTGACCTGTCCTCTCGCAGGGTCAATGTATTTTGCGTGAGTAAACCCTCACGGCTCGTGCCAAAAAACCTCACCGTTTGGGCAGCATCATATCTGGGGTGAACGCTGCCAACATTGCTGTCCTTCTGGTGAGATACCACCTTCTTGGACTTTACCGAAACAACACATTTGACGACCCCTCGCTTCTCAGCTGGCGCCCGTGAGTGATCGGCCCTGGTTCTCGTTGCTGTGCATGTGAACGAACAATGATCCTTACCAGGATCCTTTCAAGGCAGTCGCAGGCACGTTTCCCAACGCGTGAGTACCGATGAGACTTCACCCCCATGGGAAGAAACGAACACGTGGACGATGTCGAACTGACTATGCCCGTTTATACAGACTGAACGTGGTGCTGGTGTCACGCTTGGTGCTCAACCTGCAAGAGTCTAGCTATCGGGTGGGCTCGGTAGCGACTGCGGAGGAAGAGCCCACGACGATGACGACCGTGATCCCGCTCAGCGACGTTTCCAATGTCTCTGTCGATGCGTTCCGATGCGCCATGGCCGCCACGGCAGCGGGGTCGCGCTTTAGAAACATCCGATGACGGTGAAACGCTGGGTGTTTGAGCTCTTGGGGATTGATTAGACATGCGCATTGTGTGTACCTCGATTGGAAGCAAACGTGATAGCAAAAGAAAGTGTGCCAAGCATGCTTACCAAGGGTAAGAGGGCAACAGGGAGGCGCCTTTGGTGCATGCCATGCCAAAATCTCTGATTCAATCACTCAGTACAGTGGCGTCGCTCAACTTCGAAGCAAGTTGTATTTGTTCGACGTTTCAAATTTCAAATACCCTACAAGATAGGCTAGTGCAATATACTGCACACGTGTTCTATGATTTACAACATCGTCCCAGAGACGTGAGTAGCAGGGTACAAGCAGAGTTACCCCGGTCCTTTTGCGGTACTTGAAGGGAACATAAGAGGATACATACAATACGATATGAGCAACACGGGTACCAGCGAAGATGATCAAGACACGTCCATTTCGCTCGTTGGACGGGCGTTCCGCGAGGGAAGCGTTTGACGTGGCATGTCGGGTGCCAACTCATCGAGATCACCGTCATTGGCAGCGAGGTCTAGATCGGCAAAGTCCGCGAGTGCCGCGCACTTCTCAGCATATTCAATGAACTCTTCGTCCCAATCGTCTGGTGTCGGTTCAGCGCCACTCGAATTCTGACCTGGATAAAGGAATGAGTTGGTACAAAATGCCCTTCAAACCTAGACCAAGACTTGCCTAGCAACTCGCTTTCCCACGCACTCGGATCCTCCAGGGCCGGGTCAAACGAAGAGCCTACTTCAAGGGCGTAAGAAACACGATATGAGTGGGCCTTCTTATGTTTTGCATTTTGCACGATTCTCCGGAAGAGCTGCGTTCCGTCGTCAGCGGAACGCGCGGAACCCCTGTATGCAACGACGCACTTCGTCTTGCATTATGGCGTCGTCCGACTCTTCTTCATCGTCCTCACAATCCATAAATACATCGGAATGTGTGTCGCTGGTTCTGCGGGCATTTACGGCGTGCTCGCGGAGCTTCTGTGCGTGTGCTCTGCACTGTGCTTGGAAGCGGTCCCTGAGAAACGCCTTTTGTGGGTCTTCTGGCGTTTGGTTTGCGCTATGGAAGAGAAGCTTTGCGGAGGAAGCGGTGGCGGATGAGCGTGAGGATGTGGGTGTCACTGCTTTATATTGTGAGCGCCGTCGTTGCTGTACGTGGCGCGTTGGTGACGAGTAGTTCGGAGAGGCCAGCGGTGATGAATTGAGAGGTTGATGACTCCGCGCGGAATAATATGAAGAGCGGCTTGGAGTTGAGTGTGGAAGGGAAAACGGGCTGGACGAGTGAAGGAGCATGGTCGTCTACGATCAAATGCGCGGCTCCGAGAGCCGTTGAATGACTCTGTGTGGACGCGTTTGTTGACGCTTGTTGACGTGTCACGCATATTTCACGTGATATAGCCTCAAGTCAAGTTTGTGCCAATGGGTCCCTGCAGTATTATGATCATGATTGAGATCATGAGGTTCGTGCTACGTGCATCTGTAGTCCTCCGAGTCAGAGTGCCAATATCGGAGAAATACAGAATTTAACGGAGAGTCTGACCTTATCATCTCCACCGCAGCTTATCGCCTGCCTGCCCTGATAACCAGTCTCCCATCCGACTTCGAGAAGCATTACCAGACATACTATGCTTCCTGCTCACCACATACATATGTCCCAGCCGTGGGATATTTGGACTTCATTTCACGCCAACCTCGGCGCACCCGACGCGGCTTCTTTTCTGCTCCGTCGTTCCGTCCACTCAAGTTCCATCCAATTATATATCACCCTCGCCCTATTTGCTTCGGCTGGATCTTTCGCACCGGCAACAAATCTATAAATGTGGGGGACAACAATACGAGTTGCAATGATAACCGGATTGTATGTCACTCAAAGTCTGGTAACTTGAAGCACTACCAACGTGCTACACTGCCACGAGTTATGGCGTTGGGTGCTTGAGCCGAAATGCCTGAACACATGAGAACGCTTTACAGTAATGCAGTAACGCATTCCCATTTTGTGCCGGTTCTTTCGTTGCACGGTCCATATGATCTCGTTCCGCCAGTCGACCAGGAATCGGATAAGCAAGTGGTTTTTAATTTACTCTAACGCCGCTTCGTAAACGGACTGATCAATCCATGGTCGTGATCGAGTATTGGCATAGAGCACTGGCACGATCCCCCAGGTGACGAGCCACCTGTGGTACCGCGTTGAGTCACTGACAGACAGTGACAGTGCCAGCTCACCAGGTTCGAATTTGTTACATGACAGGCTAGCTGTGCCACACTCCGCATTATTCCCAGCTCGGCAGCGGGCTTCTTTTGCATCGCTGGCATCATGCCATCAGGTTCGTAAAGTTCGGTGGCGATCAAATCGGCTTGTTGATTTCAAATCGCTGGCAGCTGGCTCGAGCTGCGAGTGATCAGTTTCGTCACATTCTTCTCACGACCCTTGCGTTCAACTGACACTGTGACAGGGCCGAAAATACGCATTTAATCCCCTGATGGCCGTAGCAACGATGGATTTAGCTAACCCAGCTTTGACCAGGCTTGGGTCTTCGCCGCACAGAACGCGCTGCTACCAGGTTTCCTGTGATCCCCACAATGTTCTCTCCTTCTCTTCATCGCCGAGACTGGTGAGATCTTCAGAGGCTTATTGGCAGGCCCGTCGACTTACTCTCTATCAGCACTGCGAAGCAACAGGAACGCCAGCGACACCTTGATTCCCTTCCGCCCTCCTACTCGGAGCCTTGTAACGAAGAAGATAACAAGATCCTCGATCTCTCTTTACGTGAGCTTGTACACCGTCATGAAGCTGGGACCCTATCTACGTCGGCGATACTGGAGACCTACGGCAAGAAAGTCGTCTCAGCTCAGAAAGCAACCAACTGTTTGGCTGCTGTCATGTTGCAAGAACCCATCTCTTCCGGGTCTGCCACACGCGGTGAACAAAAGTCGGGCATCCCCGAGCTGACACGCTCGTTGTCTGGTGTCCCGGTCAGTGTCAAGGACTGCATCGACATCGAGGGTATCGATACGACCATAGGCTATTCGTCAAGGGTAAACAAGCCGGCGACCTCCTCCGCTGCCATCGTCCGGCTCTTGAAAGATGCTGGGGCGATCATGCATGTGAAAACAACAACACCTCCCGGGCTCCTTGGCCTCGAGACTTCCTCGGACGTCTTTGGCCGCACAAGCAACCCGTACAATGCCGAGTTTGTAAGTGGGGCCTCGACAGGTGGCGGTGCAGCTCTTTTGGCAAATCGAGGCAGCCTTGTCGAGATCGGTACCGATATCGGTGGTAGTGTCCGTTGGCCTGCTCATTGTTGTGGTATCTATGGCATGCGGTCGTCTATTGGCAGGTTTCCAAGTCTAGGTGCATTGCCACCACTGCCTGGTCAAGAGTTCGTTGGTACTTCGTGTTCGCCAATGGCACGGCGCTTGGACGACTTGGAAGAATTCTGGAAACGAGTTGTTGAAATTGGTCCTTGGAATTACGATCACACGGTGAGAACGATGGCGCATCTCCACGATGAGCTCTAATTTCTGCTTCTGTTGCGTACTACTTAGTGTGTGCCATTGCCTTGGAGGCAAGTTGACCTTCAAGACAAGAAGCTGCGATGGGGGGTTGTATGGGATGATGGTGAGTCTCAGTCAGTATGAACATCGGAGATATGAATTTACTCTTTGCAACAGGTGTCATGCCACCAACTCCTGCTTGCCGTCGTGCTCTGGAAACGGTTATAGATGCACTGAAGAAGGATGGGCATGAGGTGGTACAGTTGTGAGTATTCTACCTGATGTCGTGCGTATACTGTGCTAAGGGAATTCATCAGCACCCCTCCGTCTATCGTCGAAGGCTTCAGCATTGGGTTACAATTGTGTTTCTCTGATGCAGGTGAGTGGCGGGTCAACGTTTCAACCTTTAGTCCGCATGTTCATTGATCGCGTAACAAGGCGCCGGGTATTTCAAACCGTTGCGTAAAGATGAGAAATTGGACCCCGTGATGAGTGGCTCCAAGTCCCTCTTGGAGATGCCGTTGTTCGTCAAGAGGGTCCTCGCCATGATCACTCGCAGCCTTACAGGAGACGAGGTCTTTGCCTCATTGATCGAGTCGTTGCACTCAAAGACAGCTGCCGAAGAACGTGCACTCGTCACCGCTCGAGATGACTATCGAACATTATGGCACGATGCTTGGGAGGCGGAAGGCTTGGACTTTGTCCTCACTGTGGCTCATCCCTTACCGGCTATACCGACAGGGACGGCGGAGAAGGTCACGTTGCTCTCTGCGGCGTCAGGCATGATATGTAACATCGTGCGTGCCATCAAACACCTTTGCTTCTACGTGACTCACCCTGTGTGGCAGATCGACTACGTTGCCGGGGTTCTTCCGGTGACGTTCGTGAACAAAGAATCGGACGCACTCCCGAAAGACTTTCACCAAAGCGAGGCATTCAAAAAGATGGGCGCTGCTGGCAAAGGCGCATACTCTGTCTATGATGCGGAAGCGATGCATGGGTTGCCGGTCGGCGTGCAGGTGATTGGACGCCGATTCGAGGAGGAACGGGTTCTGCAAGCGATGAAAGTCGTCGAACACGCGCTCGAGGAATGTGGTAGAAAGTTTACCCCCAAGGAGTTCTGATTCGGCCATGTTTTCGTACACGTGGAGGTTCCTGTGCCTCGATCTTGATTCGATCTTCTTGGATGACTGCTGTGACGATGTGCATGGTAGTTTGCCCTGTCCTTTTTGTCTTTGGTGTATCATACTTTTCGGAGCTGCACGGCAGTTGTACTTGTGATAATCTTCGTGTTCAGTACTTCAAGTTGAGATCGTTGCCCATGTACTGGCAACAGCTTTTCTCGGACCGATCTTCTGTTGATCGAGACGACATTTTTTCTGATCGCCCTGAAGGGACTCTCCCTATGATGACATAAATCGTGCAACACCTACTTCAAGTTACACAATCGATCCCTGCGCACTTGCTCCGTTCCACACAAGTTGGCTTGGTGGTGACGGAAGTACTCCGAGTGTAACAGACTTATAGCCGAGACGCGAAACGTCGTATCGGCCGAAACATGCCTCATGCCATAAGTGTACCCCATGTACTTCCTTTCTGATCTTCACAGCCACCCATTTTGCGTATATATAGAGTAGATACTCGATGTATTTTCCTCAGTTGTCCTCGAACGGAGATCCGGTTCTCCCGCTCTACTCAACGAGACACGGCTATCCCGTGCGAAAGTTTCATTCTTCGAGACGCCACACCGAGTCACGTGGCCCGGGTCCGTCACATAGTTATTGCTACGCTTCATCGACTCATCGCCCATCTGGCCTGTGGGATTGCGGCGGTATTTCAACTTTGCCGCGCCTTACGAAGAGGCCTGCCCCGTTAACATTGCGTACATACTCGCGATTCGTCCACTGATCTCGACTACATGCTGCCCATCCCAAGCAGATCATAAAAAGCTGTCATGAGAACCGCCGCTCAGTGGTCACGTCAACGAGACGCAGGCCAGCTCGCGCCGCGCGACACCACTTTTTCCCAACGCCATCCGACGACGGAGACCAGCGTTGCCACCGCATAACACGCCCCGATGTACACAATAAGCCCTGCAAACCGCCCCTCATCGAGCGTGAAGCCCTGGCGCGGGCTGCCGTCGGACGCAGGCGGCGACCGCACGGGCGCGAGCGCCGTCGAAACGGGCGTGCTCAGTATGTTTCCCAGGCCGCGCGTGAGCATGAGGACGCCGTACATGGACATGGAGAGCGAGGGGTCATCGCCTGTGTGCACCCGTCGCGGTGCTCGGTCATTCGTTGGGAAAACAAGGGTAAAGCAAACGAGTACGCACGCGACATTCTGCGAACAAACGAGGACCAGAGGGTGCTCCAGCCGCCTGCGACGAAGCCGTACGTTACACCAAACAACATCACGCCGACGACGTCGCCGATAGCGCCCCAAAGTACGATCGTGCATAAGAGGGATAGGACAGATAGGATGAATGCGATCGGCCAGGGTCTAAAATAGTCGGACAAGAAACCGACTAGAATAGGACCTGCTGCAGAGGAACCTGGGACAGGGTGCTTAATATTGGACCCGCGTGAAACAATTTAGGAGATACCATTGAGCAAAGCAACCGCAAGAGATGAGAGGGAGCTGTCTAGATTAAGCGCAGAGGAGAACGCTGAAGACCAGGTGTCTCGTTAGCACAGGAAAGGCTGGAGGGACATGAAACCGACTTGGAATAAAGGTCAACGGGACGAAAAAAGCGAAACCTTGAAAGATGTTCGCGATGACGAGGGTCCACCATGTCCGATCGCGCAACGTTATCGATGATGCCATCATGTCACCGATCGAATGGACGTGGTGTCGCATTTCTAGGAGGCGTGGTCGAACAAATATCAGACAAGGAAATAACAGAACCAAGGTTGAAATGCCCATTATGCGCAGCGTCGCAAACAGTCCGTAAGCCTTGACCAGCGGCGGGAGCACAAATGGCATGATGAGGCCACCGACAGCGGTACCTCAATAGCAGTTATTAAGAAAACGAACCGATCGTGCGTATCGGTTTGCCTTACCTGCAAAAAGAACGCCGTTCGCGAGACCCCTACGTTTGAAGAACCACTCTGACATATACAATATGCACGGCGGGTACATTAGTCCTGAACAGATTGAAACCATCAGGCTCACGAAGGCGAGGGGGTACATACTTACTACTGACCTCCACCGATTCCGTACACCACACCTTGAAAAATGACAAATGCATAAACCTATGTGGGACGGATTCCGTTCACTGTGCTTCCACGAGTATTACGACTCGTTCACCTTGCGTGAGCAACTTGCGATGAGTAGGCTGACGCAACATAACGTCATTCCCAAGCACATCATAGGACGGATGTGGGTCCGGTGCCTACACATGTAGGGATAGACCAGAATGCCTATACATGGAGTAAATTAGCATAGGCAGTCCACTCAACGAAATGAAAACCACCTGAGCAGTATATAATTCCGGAAGAGAGTGTGCCAACCAGGGGTATCAGCGTGACCGCATGCGGTTGCGACGCTATCTCGGGTAGTTGAAGATAATCTTCTATTAGGATGCCAAACGAGAAGGGTATGCTCCAAGCAACGGCTTCCACGACAAAGGCGGCGGACAACTAGCACAGAGAGAACCGAAGTCAATGTCGAATCGAGGAGCAGGCTGACGTATGATATCCTCACGAAGGACCAGGCGGCGTATCCTCGGTCTTGCGCTGGCAAAACACGTTCGCTCTGTGAGGCGGCCCGTAGTTCCGTGTCTTCGCTGGCGACCTGTGCTGTCATGTCCAATGCAGGCTGGGCTGGAGCCTGCCCTACGAGATGCAACTTGGGCGTTGCATTGATCACAGGAGCGACCATCAGCGGCAATGGAGAGGTACAACTGGGCATCATCATCGTAGGCCTTATCATCAGAGTCTGTTCCAAGATCGCTGGGCATCACTGTGTGAAAGCTTCCTGTAATATGACGTGTTATTCAGTGCTTCCATTCAGGAACATCGACGACTTTGGGAAACTGAATTGAGAGATGACAATCCGAAACCCCTCCAGGTTTGGTTGATACGGCCTACACTTACCTCATTCTTCTAGTGCACCGGTGCCAAGATGACACACAGTGAACAAGATCGCATCTCCATGTTTGTGCGATGTTCGTGCGATGCACTAGGAGCACTGGCAGCTTTGAACGCTATATTATAATCGTACCACGTTTCGACATGTATACAATCAGCCAATTGTCATCGTCGCATCTACCAGCCTTGTTACGCGCGACACATCTGGCTCTTGACTCGGTCTCGAAGAAAAGATCACGTCCTTGAGGATCTGCGAGATCAAGCCGTGCTGCGCTTCGGCAGAAATCTTCTGGCTGTGAACCACATCGTGACATTGATCAGCCCTTGACCTACGTGGTCATGGTATGAGATGCGGACCTATCTTTAACTGCCTTGGTGAGTTGATTGTCTTCCTTTTTCTTTTCTTCCTGCTGAAAAGGTCGTAAAACGAAACTTCAGATGCTTAAGTGTGTACCTTGCTGTTGGATCCTTTCTCGTCTTGGCCTTTCAAAGCCGGTACAGGTGCGCGTGTATTACCAACCGCCGTCTGTGCTCTGGCAAGCTTCTCGTGCAAATCCGCGATCTGGGATACTGCGTAGGCGCGATTCTACCACATAGAACGATTATTATGTATCAGTTCCATATTCACGGTTAAAAAGGATACTCACCGAGATCAGATTACTTCCACTCAATGTGTTGACCCAGTATTTGTTCCACAACAGCCCAAGCAACTCCTCATCCAAACTCGATTTAAAGATTTCGACTTCAAGCTGATAATATTGATTGGCATGGGCTCCGAAATCCTCGATCTTGGCAAGAGGGATGGATTGGTATTCAGACGCAGAAGAGGTAGGTGGAGTATAGTCTTTGGGGTAAGTGCGGAAAGCACCAATATCGACCTTTCCCGCCGATATCGTGCGATTTGGGTCAATCTGCGGGAATACGATGGCAACAGGGACATTACAGTGAGAAAGAGGGTGGATCATAGGACGATACTAGACCTACGACAACGGCGACAAAAGGATCTTGGAATTGTTGATTGTTCATCTGCGTGTCGACATCTATGCCAGACAACCAGCACCCATAGCCTGGATGGGAATGATACCACCCGATCGCATTCTCTAGTCGCTTGACCTAGCCAGATGGGAGAACGCGAATAAGAGGAATCAGTCTGCATGAATGCTGAGATATGTCGTTGGACGGCACCTTTTCGCATTCCTGTATATATGTGACCATGTACTCGTTGGCTTCGTTCGCGGCATTGACGCGAGTTTCTGTGCCTTGGACTGGCAGCGCGAAGGAATCCATGATTACGATCGAATTTCCCATGACTTTTCCTTGCATGAGACCCATGATTTCGTGTGGAACGCCAGATCTCGCGTGTATAACCTATGGAAGACAGTGGTACCATCGTAGGCGTGGAGAGAGTGTGAGAAGGCGAACCATTTTGATCAATGCAACGGCGGATATTTTGCATGATTTAAAGTAGTGAGGGCTGTAGAACTTGGATGAGGACGAGATCGCAGGATCGCAGCCTGGTTGAACTGAGGAGGGGGCCGAAGTGCTTACTCTTGGTCCCATGGCGCCTGTTGGAGTATGCGCTTGTTCGCCTCGACATCAAAGGCGTAAATCGCGTCCTTTTGCGAAATTTCACGGACTTGGTTCGTGAGGGAAAATGTCTGATACGCTGTTGAGGCAGACATGGTCACGGTCGAGATGAGTGTTGGATGACGTAATGACACGTCCGTCTCTTTCTTGGTCTTGCCAAATCGACTTCCATAGGACTCGTCCTTCTTGACATCGCAACCTTCGATCACTTTGCCTACAAGACGGATCAATGTCTACCGATCACGATGTGCTGGCCCTGTGGCGATGGTGGTCATGAAAGAACTGCGAGTCGTCGATGTTTGGACCGGCGTTTGCCATGGAGAGCAATCCAGGCTTGGGAGTGCTTTAGTTGGAAGCTCCCACCTTGATATCATTTGCGTCAGCCTTTCCGACGACCACCCTGTGTGTAAACCATTTCCATAGCATAGACGGATGATTTACCGCGTGTTCAGACGAGTTCAACATTAATGATGTTCACGCTCGCGATGGTTGAGAACTCGCATGTGTGGAAACGTGCTCAAGCGGAAATAGACGCAGTCGTGGGTATCGACAGGCTCCCTGACTTTAAGGATAGGTCCTCCTTACCATACGTAGGCGCAATGATTCGGGAAGTATTTAGATGGCGACGAGCATTGCCTCTACTAGTAGGTGAGTTTTTTTGTAGGCGCTTCCTTTGTGAGGTAGTATATCGTCCAGGTGGCATGCATGCAGTTACACAGAGTGATATCCACCAGGGCTACTACATACCTAAACGTATGTCTTGTACCTCGCATTTATTTGTACTGCTGAATATCGCGCTAGAGGCAATCGTCGTTGTCAACATCTGGTATGCTCTTCACTTTCGCTCATCACGCAAGTTTCTCTTGTACAACTCATTCTTTCCTAGGGAAACATCGCGCGACCCAGCGCATTATCCAGATGGAGACAAATTCATACCAGAGATATTCCTGTATGCGGAAGCAAAGTTGGCAGACCATGATCCCAGCGACTTTATCTCCGGATTCGAGAGGCGAGGGTGTCTAGGTAGGCCTACGTCCAGAGCTCAAACACCGAGACGCAAATTGCCTATCATCACCAGGTCGTCATGTTGCAGATGCATCTATGTAGAGTGATGTCGTAACGTTTATCGCTACGCCGGATTTCCACCTCGCCAAAGACATGAGTGGAACTGATATCACGTTCGAAGTGACGTTCGCCCGTGGAACTGCCAGTGTCAGGTATGTCGAAAATTTTATTCGTTTCCCTCTGAACGACCCCAGGTGTCCTGATCCATTCGTTTGTCGGCTCACCCTTCCCGTATACTGTTTGATCGTGTCCCGTGACGACGCAGATATGTAGCTAGTTGCCTGTGACTATGTTTTGACTGCAGAGATTTCCACTTTCGCGCCTCTTCTTGGAGCCTCAACTTTTATTCGCTGGTAATTGTACAGTCTGATGTGTATAGTAGTCACAGAGATCCCAGATGGAAAACAAATCTCACCGCCAGCGGCGCACCTACGTATGGGTACTATTTCCTTGGAGAGTCCCTGTACGTTCTGCATCCTGCAATGCCTTCAGAACGCTAAATATGACATGGATCCCTTCTCGTACGAGCTCCAGGTCGTCGGACACCACACGACCGAGCACAAGAGACGTCTTGTCCGGATGCCAACGGAGCAATGAACTCCGTATCCTCTCCCTTCTCGTCGTCGTGTTTGTCCTGACCGCCAAGCTCTCGAATAAAAACTCGGACACGGCGCTGCGCGTGAACGCACTGAGATCGCGGCTGGACACGTGTTTCGCGAGCGGCCATGGAAACTCGACGAACGTGGTCGGCCCCGTCGACGACAACATTGCGCGCCAACGCGCCTCGTACGCCTCCCACCTCGCTATCCTTTCCCTTTCCATGTCATGTACGCGCAGTTCCTGGCGTATCCGCTCCGTGCGCGCCTTGTCCCGCCTGCCGAACGCGTCTCGGAGCACACCGCCAGCACGCACCCACTCGATCTCGCTACGCTCCCCGAGCGCACGTTCTTGTTCACGCATTTTTTGTCTTTCTCCGTCCACCTCCCGCACCGCGTTTCCACCGTCCTCGTGTTGTCCTGTGTCGTCGCTTCCGTCAGGTTGGCGAAGATTCCACGCAGCACATGCACTGGTAGATTCGATGGCTTTCGAAGGTTGAGGTGGGAAGCGCGCGCTGCATGTGGGAGGAGGAAATGCAAAGTACCCTTTCATCGAAAAACTTCGATGTGGGGGGAAGGGTGCCAGTGGAGCTCCAAATTACCTTACTTGGCACACACCATGATTATATAATCATTAGCCCCTGTCTTACTTACGCCAGCGTGGCTGCAAGTTGAAGTTCCTACAACGATCACGACGCGGGCACGAGTATTACCACCACCCGACTAGCCAAGGAATGAGGGGATACAACAAAAACGGCGATAACGCCGTGCTTGTGTTACCCGCTGGAACGATGTTCGTGTCGTCTTTACCCCTTCTTTCCACACTCAACACGACAACAGCGGCGGATATCACTGTCACCGTCACCCGAGGCCTCGTCATTAATAGCACCACCACGTGCCGCCTCCCTCATCCTACGCGACCATGATGACGCAGTAATATCGAACTTGAACGACCCCACGCCGTCGCGGCCCTATCATCCACCAATTAACGTAATTAACACGCGCAGCCGTGTGCTGCCACTTCCCTCCATCACGGCACATGACGATACGGGCGAAGTAGATTATAAGGACACAGGCGGCGGTAACGAAGTGGAAAGCAAATGACGCGATCGAGAACAAGCACCGCTGGAGGCAATCAGTACGACGTAACAGCGGTCGGAAACGCAGCAGAGAAACCCCCGGACCCGCGCCCACCACCTTTTAAATCCCAGAACGGATCCCAGAGCCTCCAGCTTAAGGGAGCAGAAATCCGAGCTGCGAGCTCGAGCACACTGACGATGATGCAGACGTGTCATAGACTTCAGGCCACGACGAGGATGCTAGAAGTGTGCCCAAGCGGCTGTTGAGCACATCAGAACGCGAACGCAATGTCGAGATGGCGGTAGTTGCGAACATGTTTTATACCCTTGAGGGCACTCGAAAGTGTTGTCAAGCCTGTCCTCGATGCTTTGGTGTCTAAGTATGCGATATATGAATTCACGCTTCATTAAAGTTGATCATCCGTTGGTCTGTGTTTGCAAACAGGCAGCTGCCACTGTGGACCTACTACACACTTTACTAGCTGGTCTCCTCGCCTTCCTTCCCATCCATGCAGCTGGTTTGGATGACAGACAGTATGCGGAACCTGGGCATAAAGTGTGCGATTCCGTCGCCTCGTCGTACCGTGACGTCCGTGCGCACATCACTCAATAAGAACATGATCCAATAGCTCGCTAGCGTTTGAGCGAAGGCTGAGCCGACAAGGGAAGGGATTAAGGGTCCTAAACTCAGTTAGTGAAAGTACCCAACCAAGCACAATATCCGACATACTCGATAATGCCATGCGAGAAGGTCGGTTTGAACTGGATAACGTTTCCATCCGCGTCTTTGGCTAGATTGAAATCCAGTGTAGCCAACATCGTCACAACGGCGCTCCACAGGGATGCGTCCGCAATGTAACGGCCTGGTGAGGACAACAGTCACGTGTGTGAGTGGACGGTTTGGACTGGGATCTAGTGGTCTACCTGGACAGATTCGCTTCCCAAATCCGAAGACAAAGTCGCTGGGATCATCGTCAGTCAGTTTTCCTTCCGTATCCAAGAATCTCTCGGGTATGAATTGATCTCCATCGGGATAGCGAGATTCGTCGCGCGATATTGCCCTATAGGAATGTGAGGGAGGGAGACGGTGGGTGATGGAAAAGCATACCAGGCATTTACAAGAACGGGTGTCCCTGGTAACATTCATTTCTGGGAATAGATCAGAAGCACACGAAGGACGTACCGCTGGGTATGTAGTGGCCCTTGAAGGTGTCATTTTGCGTGACAGCGTGCATGCCACCTAGCGAACATTGAGGGTTGCTACAGATCGGGAGGTCACATTTTGAATCTTACCTAGGGGTAAGACCGGTCTCCATCTCAATACTTCCCGGATTATTGCGTCGACGTAAGGCAAGGACGGCCTGTCGTCAAACTCGGGGAGTCGGCCCAGTCCTACAACATTGTCAATTTCCGCTTGAGCGCGTTTCCACACACTGGGGTTTTCGACCATCGCGAGCGCGAACACCATCAGTGTTGAGGCTGTCTATGGGTTTACATCAGTAATGAACCTATTTTGCTGGAGTTGACACGAACGGTATTTGTGCCCCCTGCGTGGACAACCAGTAAGATTTTAGTTTAATTGTGCGGATCTACCAGATCTTACCATTCAAGCTAGTGGCGGCGGCGTGTTTGAGAGCCGTGTCGCGTTCAATACTATAAGAACAATCTAGCCGCTCCATACGACTGATATGATCCGAGACCATTGAAATGTCGACGTGACCTTGGCATCGCTGAAGCGACGATATCACAACCCAGCATTTTTCATATACTCATAGCTTACCACGTGCTCTTTGACGTATTGGTACGGTGTCTCGACCATCTTGTTCCTCCATAAAGATGCCTCTTTCACACTGCGTTTGATCCACGATCCTGGGAGCCAATCGGGCATGTACCATACTTATCCAGAGAGCTTTCTGAGTTATTTGATTCATTTAATGATGAGAACTTACAAAACGGGAACGCCCTGACGATAAATAGTCTCGAAGGCGCAACACCTGATGCCCCAATCTGGACAAACTTGCCAATTATCGACACTATAGGGTCGTTCCTCGGGCTGGACTGGTAGTCATAAGTTGCAGACAGAAGCACTGCAGCAGAAAACCTGTTGTAAATCAGAGCCAGCTTCGAAGTCTACATAAACACTCTCACGCCGAAAAGTGGGATGGATACTCGGCAGGATTGTCGATGATGTTGGTAATCAATTCCCGGGCTCTTCTTAACTGCAATGGGCGAAAGCGGAGGGCAGCGTTGGCGCGGAATGTCTGTTGAAATATCCGCCGGCACGACCGCCATTTTTCACCGTACCTCGCCAGAGCAAAATTAAAATCATAGTAGCTGGCAGGATAGTGGTCACTAATCCGTCCGAATCCTGATATTAGTGTATGACGCACGGAGCAGCAACCATTGGAATGGCAGATCGATCCGAGTATATGTTTGATCGTCGATCTAGTAGTTCCGTGGCAAGAGAAGTGGAGCTCAGGACGATATATCCGGTATCAAGAAGTCGGATGTACATTATATCGCCTGGGAAGGTTCAGATGTCTGCATCATAATCCCGTGCTACACTCACCATATTTTGCCCGCCATTCTGTAAATGTCAACCATGGCAGCTGAGCGTTGATGGAGAGCACACTGCCCAAGAATGGTAGTGGTATAGGGCCAGGAGGAAGAATGTATCCTTTCTTCTCAATCCGATTTCGAAGGATTCGTTGAATCGTGTTCAGGGTAAGACCAGTGAATAGAACTAGGGCTACGAGCCGAACAGGATTGGACCACTCCATCTCGTTTCTGGAGGGCGAAGGTGGCAGACGGTTTATTTTACTAGTGTGGTCTTTTAATGGCCCAAGCGCTGTTTGCATGTGTGGTCTGCACTTCCTCGTGGAGCCTAGCGCCGAGCGGCCAGCTCAGAATCTTCATGAGTACTACTTTAGCACAAAGCTTGCCAGCATAGGTGACGTACTACAAGCCTCCCGATTCAAACTCCGGAAGGAATGCGAACAGCGTAAGTACGTCACGATCACCACAAATAGAACGGGATAATAGAACATTAGCGACATGTCATGTTGTGTCGGCAGAGCTCCATGAATCAATGATGCCCCTTACGGTGACACTGTGTTTTCGAAAAGTTTGAAAGTTTGATTTCGCGAGAAGCTTCCGCGTTATTACTGTCCCGGCCCAGATAAGTGGTGACGGTAGCAGATACGAACGTAGTAATATCTGCTCGAAACACCGTGCTACATGCTGTTCATCAACACAGTGTCCGCGTGTACAAATGTGAATCATACCCAGAATGCACTCGTCGCGAAGGTAATCGAGAGGCTTTGAAAGCCCGGTTTTTGGCCCTTGGAAGTGACTCGTTTGTACGCGCACCCTCTAAGTCAGGTATGTTGTGCTGATGTTCCATGCGTCGACAACGACGTTGAAGTTCGGGGGCAGTTCAATGTCCAGTACCTTAATGTTCATTGCACCATCCCAGAGCAACTCACCAGAAGGTCCAAACCCAGTGAAGCCATCATGATACTTGCACCCTAAACGACGATTAAGCATGCTGATTATATGCCGGCGTTTTAGCCCACTTACCTTCGTCAATGTCCAGAGGGGATAGTACTTGCAACGTTCGATAAACCCAATGAAGTGTAAAATAAGGATCCTTGTTTATGTGCCCTGGTCAGCCATGCTGCCGACCAGTCGCAGATCTTCTCTATGAACCAGGATGTCGGAGTGGTGGAAGAATTGTAAGACGGGCTTAGAACGACGACGAAGCCCAGAAGGACGAGACCCATCCACATCTTAAGGTAAGCAGCGCATTTCCTACCACAGCAATCACTCGTCACCTTGGTTTTGGAGATTTGAATGATCCAAATAGCGACTCGTTGATGAGAGATGAATAGGATACTGGTCACACCATGCGGTCAGCGGCATCACGGAAGAGAGCAGCGACTGACGAGAATCCTAGGAGCTCTAGCAATGTAGGATGTTTTATAACGCGTTTCTCAACTTGAAGTTGCCACTTGTCCGGGTCCTAAAATTGGTCGACGATGAACCGAGAGAGGGAGACACCTTCATAGGAACAAGAATCTATCTAGGCCGTCTGCCGTCATAAACATTCCACGTATAGGTGGCGAGCTTCCCGGCAAGGATGACCTGAGGCTTTGTGACCTGGACTGTTCCGTAGGGTATCTCGTAAATTACGTGGATGATATGACTAGCGAAAATGGTCAATACCAGCACAAACGAATTTCATGCGCTCTGAGAAGACTCACTTTACTGCGGGATGACCCATCACAAAGCTAGCATGCTATTAGCATAGTACAGTGAAACGCAACGGGGAAGCCTGTACGAAGACAATCCATGGCATGCTGAAATCCTTGATATTTGCGGTAATGAAGTAGGTTGCCAAGCATACTGAGTTGAAGCAAGGCTCCATATATGCGGAAAATAAACACGAGGAAGAAGACAGATGAATACGTTGGGAAGCAGAGACGCCTAAGGGGGTAGGCAATCGAAAGGCACCAAATAAGCTAGTATAACAAGAGTGTGACTGGAGAGTAAATACCTTGACCTGGTCCACGGATGTCCCGAGGGTATTTGCTAGGGAAGAAATCAAGGCATCCATCGTGAAAAGAAATTGTGGGAGAACGGCAGTCAAGTCTTGAGCAGCTGGGGACAAGTCAGTCTAGCGAGCCCAACGACCGAACTCATATAGATAACTCGTGTGGCAAAGGTTCTCAGCGCTGGGATTACGGGAAGTACGACGCCTTTTACCTATAAGGACGTAGATGGTTGTCGGGGTTCACAGTTCTATGACCTAGTCCAAAGCGGAGATGTATATCTGCCAGTGAACACTGGGAAACATGTAGGAAAACATGTGGCTCTGTTGGACCGACGACCAGAAGGTTGTGAAAGGTATGGTACTCGTGTCAATGTGACGGCTTTTTGGACTACATGTCTTCCCTAGCGACACCTGGTAAATGGATGGAGCCAGTGTGGGATGTGGTCATGTTGATCATTGACAGGAAGGTGCGTGACTGACGTCCCCCGGAGCGTCTTGTGTGTCCATCTAGAGACTCCTTTGACCGGCTTTTTCCGGCGAGTCACGTGCTCTTGCTCCTGTATCCTGTCTCCCTCGCGATGGTCTCTTCCATTCACGCGCCGTCGAGGTCAAAATTTGACAGAGCGCTACCGTACACTCGAAAACCCTCACCCACATATGACCGCAGCACGGCTACAACGCAAGCTTCCAGAATTCCAGATACCATCGCTGGCCTCGTGATACCACGAGATCCCCGGGCACCCGTAGATGATAGTGTGTTACCCCCCTTGCGTCTCTCCACGTAACTCACTCGACTTAGAGTCCTGCAGGTCTGCATATGCCGTTTGCGTGTATGACTTGTACGGAGTGGCACAATGCGTCGGTGACGGCGCTCCATGTTGCCCTGTCCGCACGATACGCCCAAGACAGAATGCCCTGCCCATGTCCGCGCTGGAACAATAACAGCTCAAGGAGAAACGAGAGAATCTGGCGTTAGTCGAAGGTGTGAGTTCGTCCTGATCCAATCTTGCGTTGTTGAGCGCTGATCGCGACGGTAGAGCGGGCACGGGGCGAAGCGCTGGCAGGGGACTGTGAACGAGTAGGACCTTATTTGCGTACAATGTGCAAGGGAAATTTGCCTGCTCCCTTGAAGACGAGGTGTGTCTGTTTGCTTCCCAAGACTTGGGTTGCGTTTGAGGGTCTGGTTCATGGGGGCGTTTGAACGTCTGGTTCCGGAGGCTCATCGTGAGCCTGAATTTCTAAGTATTTTGTACGAAGTTCCGCATCCTTTCCCTCCACAGTGCTATAGTGATTTTGAGACTTGTCTCCCATCCTTGCTCGTTTCTAATGAGATCCGCCCCATTCGCTGGTCCGCCCCCTACAAGTCTCGTTTTAGCTACGTTCTTGGCCTCATTCCGAGGCATTTCAAGGCGCACTCTTCGCCATTACCTCACCCTTCGCTGACATCTCGGTAGTGCCCCTGCCAGTGAGAATCGTCCCCCACGGTCAAACTTGTATCAAGAGGCACATATAGAGACCATCTCAGCCATCATGACCTTGAGACGACCAAAACTTGAAAGACCTAAAGGTTGTCGCCCAGTCACCCAGGTAGGTCTCGATGATATATTGTCCTCGATGTTTACTGACCTTCCAACCATTCTTACTACAGTGTCCTGGTCCCCCCCAAACCTGCCAACTTCCTTGTGCTGTCGAAACAACTTCATCCCGGGCCATCCGCTATGGTAAATTTGCCATCGGCCCATCCATACCCCTCCCATCTTCTAGCTTACCTCCTCTTGCGACAGCGAAACCGAAGGTGACCGCAACAATCTGTAATCAACGCCGAAATATGTCTCTGGATGCAGACATATGGAGTTTTCCCAGTGAAGGCATGACGAATACACCGAAAACCCGGTGAACGACCATCGCCCCCGCGCCGTTTAATTCGCATTCAACTAGTATACCTCTTTCTTTGGATAAGACTGGTCGTACCGACGTCCGTGCAAGCATTCCATTCACAGGTTTCGCTGATACGGCCTGGTCTGACCGGTGCTTGCACATTTTTTCCACAACTTCCCCATCCATCGGTATGGGACACATCTCAGCCGACTCGGGAATGCGAGACGATACTTTATGGCGATTTTCAGGAGTTGGAGGCGACCGAGGCACTGTATGTGACACTCAGGCCTAGTAGTTAGTACTGCCCGTACTAAGTGTACTGAGATATCGCCTTCGTACTCGAAATGACCGTGGCTAAGGGCCTGATGAAGACCTTGCCTCCCAGCAAGGTGATGAACCTCGTTGCGGTGCTGTGGGAAATGAACGTGGACTTGTGTAGTAAAAGACGCCCAGGTGCCACATCCTGTTTCCCGATTTCTTTCAGTGATGCCAGTGACTCTACCCAATATGTCGGACATCCAATCAAGTTCTCCATCGGAGGCGTCCAGCACTTCAAA
>JBBPOD010000374.1:0-20236 GCA_038091255.1 Tylopilus intermedius | reverse complement strand
GGCCAAAGAATTTGACCTTACCATCCGAGTCCTTTTCGAGCTGTTGTTGCGCCGCCAGTAACCGTGCGCCCTCGTCCATCATCTACATTTCTCCGACGTATCAGCGTGCTCGACACCCCAGAGATACCTTCGGACGTACCTTGGCTTCAAAGCTGCGATCTTTGTCCTCGAAAAAGAACTTTTCCGCAGTCTTGACAGCCGTGATGATAGCCGTTTGGTCCTGCCCTGACGCGTTGGCCAACTGGAACACAAGGTGAACAAAATATCCATCACGTACCATCATCTGACTGGCTTCTTCCAGCGCAAGCACCGCGCTTTCCACTCTTCTGTCGTCGCTGTAGTAGAAATCTCGTAGCATCTCCCGGTTCTGTTCCCGTGCATACACTTGGAGGAGCCTGGTCGCAGGCACGAGACGCTCACCCCCATCCTCGATCAAACGGAAGAAAGAGCCAAGCGGGAGTCGCTTGTGCAGGTGCAGCAACACATGGTACACTGAAACGCTGAGCCGATTAGTCGCAACGATCTTACGCATACACTCACCCAGCTCAGTATCCCCGCTATCCACCGCCTTCAACAACGCTAACTTGTCTTCTTTCATCGTCAACAACAGCGGAACTTGATCCGAGGCGCGCGTCTCGTGGTCGAGAAGCTTTGGGCGAGTCGACGTTGGCAAGAGAGAGAGAAAGGTAAGAAGATGTTCACCTTGGTCGCCAGACCCGCTCTGCCAACCTCCCAGGCACGCCGCGCAATGTCTGCATAACTCACAGTGCCCTTGCCGAGCTTGTCAAACTTGTCAACGATCACCTTGCACAGCTCCTCGTCTTCAGAGTCGGTGGAAGAGGACTTCGACCGCGCAATCTTGGCGCCAGCCCAGTGCTTCAACACGACGTCCGCCTTGAGCGAGAGGTACGACGAGATGCGAAGTGCAAGGAGGTGCAAGTGCCTCGACGTCAAACGAGTGATGAGATGCATCGGTGACAAGTGTTGATATCTGGCGCATACAACCACCTCAGCGAGACGACCAGCAAACGACACACGCGTGGCTTACTGGGAATAGGTCAATGGTATACCAATCTCGTAGAACCTGACCGAGTTCAACACCTTGAGCGCCTGTCCCATGGCTACGAAATCACCGGGGTTGTAGAGATCCAAGAATCCCCAGCCAAACTTGGCTGCCTGAAAACGGAACTGGTCGTCAAACCAGAGTCATTCCATGTTGTAATGGACTGACACTAAGGAGCCGGCGTTGCCAGTATGGTTCCCACTCGTGACCTGCTGCATCAATACACTCGTTGACGGCCGATGCAAGTTCTGGCCGGATAGTGCGAATACTTTCGTCCGCCTTGGATGAACGCCGAGTGAAGCTCTCCCAGGCGTCAAAGAGTATCGCAGAGGGAGACGTCGAGCCAGGTCGGAAAACCGACATCGACGATGCTGCGTCAGAGTGAGTCCATGCGAGCATAGATTGAGTATTGCTCGTACCAGGGACCTTTTGTATGAAATCAGTAACTTCTTGGCCAATGACGCGCACGCCATCTAGCTCTGTGACTGCAAACGTCGCCCCAGCATAGAAGTACCTATCTCGCTTGACATGAATGGCAATAGGCAAGGTCAATCCGAATCGCGACTCACCGTAGAGTGTCACCAGATGGCCCGACCAAGAGTGCAAGATTGCTCCACGTAACGAGGATAGCGTCGTTCCCGCACCACTCGATTTGATTGACCGGGTCGTCTGCACCCGCCGTCCGGGTATCGAATTCCGCGAGGCTCCGTTGAAAGTCAGTCGAGACGACCCACAAGAGCCCATTATAACTCAAGAGCGCCAACAACTTTCCGTTCGGCGATGGGGACACCCTCAAAAACGGCCCGCGCGCGATACGCTGATCCACACTCTCCAAGTTATCCACCGCCAAGATCGTCGACTCGACCGACAACAACACCTCGACGTGTCGCGAGATGACTTGATCTGGCGGTATGATGCCCCACGCATGCGGCGGCTCGGACAGACCTGCGTGTGTCGTGCATGTCAGTCCTTGCATGTCCATACGACGCCCAACGACACCCACACACCCGGATTCGCCAGCGTGAGCGGCTTGCCGCCTTCCCAGTCCTTGACCTCGAGCAGCGTCAGCGAGCCCGTCAGCGCCACCAACCCATTCTCGTGTATCCGCGCGTCGATGATGCCCATTTCTCCGGCCTCGGGCCCGAGGGAGTGTTGTTGGTAGTCGCCCTGGAGGTCGTAGAGTCGGTAGACGCCTTCCTCGTTGAGTACGACCAGTCGTTCGTCGGTGGTCCATCCAAACCGAATGATGCGCGCTTGATCCCACTGTCCACGCGCATGCGTCAGCTTCGTCGCCGGCATCACAAAGATACGCACTGTGAGCAGCAACAACCACTCGCCCGCAGTAGAAGACACTTGGATCTGAGACCGGGAGAGCGCCGGACCAGCGCGGCCGATAGCGATGATCTTGGACGTGTCACGCATGAGCGCTGTCGCGAGGAGTAATCATGAGCGCGCGCGTGGTGCCGAGGCCGCCACGCACCAATGGGTCCGCCGTTTCGACATCCCGCAATGACATAGTCGCCCAAGTCGGGGAGTTTTCCAGGCGTCGAGTAGAGTTGTAGTCGCCGATAGAACACGGTTCCTTCAGACATTGCGTCCCAGGTGGCGGTCGGGTGTTCGGCAGCAGGGTCCATGACTCGAGGTTGTCAAAGTCAAAGTGCAATGTGTTGACTACCAAATGCGATCACATCGACCAATACCAGTCGGGGTAAATTCAATGATAGTACTGTACTACATGCTCTTTACTTACAAGTCTAATAATAAGCCATGCAATGCATGGGAGTCTAAGCTACGGGCTGGGCTGTGACAATAACGGAATAAAAATCAGACGCCAGCGTCCAGGCGCTGCCCTTGAAAAAAAAAACAGTGTCGGGTGCCACAAAGTGCGCCCGCGAGATAAAAAAAGGCTAATACACCCTGATAGGAATGCGCGCCCTCACGCTATCCTGTCCGACCAAAACCGAAACATCAAGGTAGTACTACGGAGCAAGAAGGCATCAAGATGCGCTCAATCAACGTGCATGGCAACAGTTCTCACCTTGACGCTTATCCCAGGCCAGTCCACACTAGGAATCATGTCTCTCGATAGTGTCATCTTCCCTTTGTAGAGCCCGTCAGGAAGATTCTGTGGCACCTCGTTCGTCCGTGGACGTTTTGGGAACCCGATAGAGACCTGCGTCTGTAGGGTTCGCGTTGCAGAAAAGCCTTCCTGTGAGACCCCGGGCAGTTCCCTATCAGCGGAAAAAGATTTATCCCGAGTGTGGGATCGCGTATGTGTCTTGATCGTTCTTCTGAGAAGTCTAGAGCGTGGTGCAAATGGGGAGATTAGGCTGTCCGACTCGTCGCTGGCAGGCGGTGTATCGGGAAGAGTCGGCGATGGCGGGGTCTGCTGCGGAGAGCCGGTGATTTTGTGCATGAGGGATACAACTATCGTTGCATCGGCGGCAATCTCCTTGACTAAACTTGGTGATCTAACGTTCGTTCCGAATACGACAAAGTATGGGATGGAGCTACAGCGAGAGAATGATTGAGGCCGAGGGAGCGTGACCTGTGATGGAAACCATCAGCCTCGCTTCAAGATCAAGCCACCACCCACATCTACTCACAGCACAGTTAAAGGGAATAGGACGCTCGGACATCAATGGCATTTCCAGCCACGATTGCGGTTCTATAGCGGAACCGTCAACGGACTGGAAATCTGTGTCCGGTTGGAATAATACGGGAGCCTCTAACCTAAACGAGTTTGGTAAGATGATGTTTTGGGAGCTGGGGACGACCTACATAGATTGTTTCCCAGACCCATCTAATGCTTCCCAGAGAGCCGTGATATGGTATGCTACTTCGAGTCCCTCCATCTTTGATGGGCTTCCCGAGTCCCGGGTAGGAGTCGTGGACGAGAACGTCGGTGGCATTTCCTCGCCAAATCGGGACCCATGAGGAAGCTCGAAACTGAAATCACAAGAACGAGATGAAGCACTATTCAAGTTGGATGCGCTAGGTCGCTTGCGGACGCTTAGCACCTCACGGATGGTCAATCGAGGGTCCGGAGCAGGTAAAAGGGGAATGGCAGCCGACGAAGAAAAGAAAACATGTCGGTCTTTTCGAACTGTTGGGTTACGAAAATAATCATCGTCCAAGTTGTCTTTCACGGACGAATATTCAAAGGCCCCTTCCAGCTGATCCATCCATCAGCTCAATGACAAGACAACGGCAACAGGACACATACAGAGACGGTCAAGCGACCGTAATGTGAACAGGTGGGATCGAGGAAAACCTTTCCTTCAATCTTATCCTGCTCACCAAACACTGGACGGGTTTGGGCAGTCCCTAGCCCAGGTTGGTTTACCACCTTAACGGAAGAACTATAAATTTGCATATTCAAAAGCAAGGAGCTAGAAGGCCAGCTGAGTAGGTATTCTTTAGCATACCAGTTTGCTCACCGAACGGAAGAAATGTGTGAATGAGAGGAGGTAGGCAGCCTCTCAGGTCTCGTAGCCCGTACGTGGCTTGAGAGCACTGCTGGGGATTGAACGAGAAGGGACGGTTTGAGGGCCAACATCCCGAGCTCGAAAGCACGAAGGGCGGAGAAAGAGAAGGAGCACTACTTGCAGGCACACCAAAATCCAGCTTCCTGATTGATATAAGTTTTGACAGACTTGCCGTACAACATATCACATACCTCATCTGGCACATGGAAGGAAGCGAAACCGTGGGTCTAACTGTGTATACGCCGTCTTGAGCCCCGAAGATTGGGTAACCGTGTGATCGGATTGCACAGCTTGAACTCATCGGATTCACGCAGTGATTGGCATCAGGCTGATTGCGAACCGCGACGATGGTGAGTTCGTGACGTTTCGGTAAGTGTGTGCTGCTGAATTGTCGTTTGTAGCATGCTCAATGCTCAAAAGTTTGCAAGAACTCACTTGACTCTTCGCCTGCTCACTGAGCGGCAGACTGACAGACTGTAGCCTGATTAGTATGACTTAGCCGATAGCAAGCGATTTGAGTGGTATGATTACGAAAACCCCGCACCCCGAAAAAAAGTGAACCTGAGTGGGCCAGCGACTCGGAGACCAGCGCTAGTGCTTCTCGGTATCAACTCTTTTACTGAGATGGGCTCGAACTGGCACATAGACTGAGGCTGTGAGTTTCAACCACTAAGATGAGGGAATATTGGACCAGCATAGGAAATGAACAACTTGCCACGCATTGGTCCAAGGAGTCAGTGGTGGTTAAGTCGGAGAAACATAAGTGTTTCCTCTGAGCCCTGCAGCCGGCAACGACCGGTTGTCAACTGACTTGCAAATCCTTCTGGCCGAACTGTTACCAAGTTACCAGTGATTCGGATACCACGCTAAAAGTGGGGCGTCGCCTCCACTATGCGAACTGGAAATATTCACCCCGCAGTAAGTCCTGTGGAGCTCGCAACGCTCGTGGTATCCTGCCGACAATGATACAAACAAGGTCAATGATATCCAAAGATTATGTAGCTCTCATTGAACACCCAATTGCAGACACTCGCAGCTTGAAGTACGTGCGAAAGACGGACCCTCCGAAATGAGGTGAACAATGACGTTCAAGAGGTACTTGGATTTTGTCTTTGGTGGGGCAAAAACTTGTGCACAGGCACCCGTCAGGGTCGGTTGAGCACCAACCCGGCGCAGCGCAGCTCCGGTTACGTCATTTGATGAAGGGATTCATCCGTGCCTATGACCCTACTAGGATGTGCTGGGCTGAACTTTGTGTTCACAGGCCTTCGCCAGCGAAGAAGGGCCAAGCGCCATGTGGTACAGCTTTGTGGCTACCGGGTAGAAGGGAACGTGTACCTTCATCGAGTCGGTTTCGAGCCCGAGCTGGTGGGATGCTCAGACCGTGATGTGCTCGACGGATGTAAACATGCATAACCACTGGCAGTCGAGATCGCTACAACTAACTTTACGATCATTGCATCGGTACTTATTTGACCCTGATGATAACCTGTTCCCGGCGGTGGTGCAGGAGCCTCTCTAGATATGCTACCATGTGACTCCCAGGGACGAAAGAAGCTACCACCGGGCCGGGCGGATATAGCTGCGCTCTAGCATCCGACGTTCTATGCTGGCCAAGTGGCGAGGAGGTACAGATTGGTTCCTTTCGTGATGGAACATATGTTTCTGTTTGCAGTTGACGAACCTGTTTTATTCTTGGGAGTTCGGTGGGTGACGATCACGTCTGCCAGTTCTGAATCTTAAGTGCTTGACAGCACTGGCATTATAGTCAACCTCAATCATGTTCACATCCGGCCGCCGATAAATCACACCAACATGCCTTGGACGACTTCTCGCCAACTCCGGACCTTCCATTCAAGGAATTTGGCGCAATTCATTCATTCTACAGGTTCGTACTACGATGCCAGTGGATCGTGACAATTTACGTTAATCGCCACACTGATTCGAGTCGGTGTAGGGGAACCACGGAATCCCCTGATATTCCTAAAGACGGGGTCATGCTTTTGGTAGCAAGCTGACTCTCGGAGTCGAAGGATGCGATCAATGAGGAACACAGACCCACGGCGAAGGAGCCATCAAGCCCTCATAAAGTGCTCCGAGGCCTGCAGATGCGGCTTCTCCAGCGAATCAAACGAGAGTCTTCGCTGGACAGTTCCGCGGGCTCAAATGGCATTCAAAACAACAATACGTGTCGCTCTTGTCGCACTCCTATTCTGCGTGATCAGCTTTGGTTGCCACCCACAGAATGCGACCGCCGACTGGCATCGAAGCGAGCTTGTCTCATAACCGAAAAGCGAAGGTCTTTACTCAAGTTGCTTCAAATCTGGAAGCGCAAAGTAACGTACTCATTCGAGGACACTTTTGCGAGCCTCCCATTGGACGACGCTTCCCATTTGGCGATCCCACGGTGTCGCACTGGAGCTTTCGGACGAGAATCCCGGTTCCAACTCTACGCTCAACACAAGCGAGACAGGCTTGTTTGACAGACGCGGTATGGAGGAGTTGCTGTCCGGCCTGAGAGGTTTATCTTTCGAAGAGACGTACGGTGTCAAGCCCGAGGAGGCGCAAGCCAAGTACAGGTCGTGGGACGCATTCTTTACCACTGGCAGGGAATTCAAGGACATCGAAACCCTGCGCCCCATTCACGTTCCCGAGCACTACACCCCCATTTACAACGCCTGCGAGTCCTTCTGCTTCCGCATTGCCCACAACGTTAAGCTCAACGACACATTCTGGCTCAAGTGCCAGAATTACTCCCTGTACGATATCTTCGGAGGTGTTCCACGCATTACCAAGGAAAGCTTGTCCGCATGGGCTCCCAAATTCGTCGGCGCATCGGTCTACCAGGCTTGCCTCTGTCCTACCGATTATCATCGTTGGCGCAGCCCCATCAAGGGTGTAGTCCTCGCAACGACAGTAATCCCCGGCACTGACTATTCCGCTTTGCCCGATGAAGGTGCCCCAGCCAGCGGTACCCTTCGGGAAGGTGATTCTCGTGGTGTCATGTCGCGCTCTATGGCCTGGCCCAGTGTTTCCGCAACTCGTGGAGTCATTATCATGGAACCACAGGACGAGTCATCGCCCATTGCTTTGGTCGTATTTATCCCGATCGGAATGGCGGAGGTATCGACAATCGACATCACGGTCAGCGAAGATGGTGCCGAGGGCAAGCCCAAGTACGTTGGCGTCGGAGATTAATTAGGGCTGTTCCATTTTGGTGGATCTTCATTCGTCACCGTCGTTAAGCCGAAGGACGGGTACAGGATCAGGACATTCAGCTTGACATGCATTACTGGGTGAACGAGACCATCGGGAGGGTCGTTCAAAGAAACAAGAGTGCCGTTGACGGTGAGTTCACAAGCTATGTGTCCCATTAGCGTTAGATGCAGGTTCACAACGGAGTTGCGTTATTTGCTGATGGCATTCCTTGAACGATGGCATAGCTTAAGATACCATGTCAAGATTGTTGTCCTATTCCTCGTAGATGTGACACCTAGCAGACCTGCGCTTCTGTGACGGCACTGGCAATGTGTGCTGTCAGCGTCGTGTTAGTCATAGCCGTGACGATGATGTCCTCGGCAGGAATTACGACGGAGGTATGAACACTTGCGCATCGGGACTCGGCTCATCGACAGTACTAGCAGATACAGATGATTTGTCAACAAATCGCGCGCTTAATTCACCTCTATCGGTCCGACCAATCAGCAGCCTGCGAACACTTGCTCAGATATTCTCAGCCTTGGTGCCAATGAGAGCACACGCCACACGCCTGCCTGAGTGCGCCGGTCACAGGTTCTTCAGTGATCGAGCAACCATTGCTTCTTCCAGAGGTTCACACCGCCCGATGAACAACATCCTGGTTACAGGTTACAGTCATCGATGTTTGCAATGATGATCTGATGAACCAATTACACACCTACTAGGTGCATCTGGCGTCCTGGGCACCGCCGTGTACAACGCCTTCCAACGCGCAGGTGCCCACACCGTCGGTCTCTCCTACTCACAAGCCAAAGAAGGACTCATCAGACTCGACTTGATCCACGACCTGCTCTCTCAGGAAGGGGCCACGCTCCGCAGGTTGTTCAACGAACACAAGTTCACCTGTAGGTCGATCGCCGCATCAATGGACGATCGAGCTGGTTCGGATGCTGATACACCGCGTGCATTCCAGGGGTGATCCACTGCGCAGCCGAAAGGCGGCCGGATGCATTCAAAGAGGCAAGTCACAGAAGGATCATTCCGTCAACGAAGTTCCCGAAGAGTGACATCTCCCGTAGCAAGGTGTCGCGGCCGCAATCAAGGTCCCCGTTCCGCTCGTCACATTTCACTGTGTTCTGTGGCTGATGTCGCCTCTGTAGCTCAACCAAGATGTGCCTGGACACCTCGCTCAAATTTGCAGGGACCACGACGCCACCCTTGTATACATCTCCACAGGTACGGTCTGCCGTTGCCTGGTGCGACCAGACGTATCTTTCTCACGCAGAAACCACCCCGAAACGTAGATTATGTCTTTGACGGTAGAAACCCGCCTTACAAACCAGGCAGTGAGGCAAATCCCTTGCAAGAATACGGCGTCACAAAGCTTGCCGGAGAGAGGGCCGTTCTAGACGCGAATGGCACCAAAGTCGTGGTGCTTCGAGTGCCGGTACTGTATGTCGCACCCAGTTCTGAGCACACGATACTTCAGGTCTGACCGGATACTAATGTGATTTTGCTAGCTATGGTCCCGCACCCAAGAACTCAGATACTGCAGTCAACATTCTGCTTGATGTCGTTCAAGATCAATCTGGAAAGACTTACAAGATGGATGACTATGCACAACGGTACCCCACCAACGTTCTCGACATAGCCTCGTTCCTCGTCCGTCTTTCGAGTGAGTATCAAACCTCACCCTTCACTGCGTTTTCTCACAAACTCGCCCCAGATGCCGACAAGCCTCTTCCCCGGGTCATGCACTACTCTGCCGGAGAATGCATGACCAAGTACAACATGTGCGAGATTTTTGGCAAGATCCTCAACCTGCCCATAGACCACATCGTACGCGACAGTTCCGTCCCAGCGGACGCGGTTACACGTCCTGGAGACTGTCACTTGTCTACCGAAGAAACAGAAGCGTTGGTCGGTGACTTGGGTTGCTCAAAGTTCGAGGACTGGTGGTCCGCGTATTTGGCACGCACCCAGATAAAGTAGAACGTAGCCCGATCAACAGTTCTCGGTCGTTTGTACATCAACTTGAACGGAACAGGATCATAACAAGACCGTATCACTCTCTCGCTGTCGCGGTCGGCTCTTGTCTCTCTCTTTCAACCATGGAATGACAAATGTGTCACCAAAATTTTGGCCGTTTTACTATTTGGTTTTCTCTTCCTTGTCCACCGGAGTCGGCTTTTGAGCGGACAAGCATTTTGCATACTGCTCCTTGACCTAAGTCCGATAGGGTCGCGTGCGTGAGGTTTACGACGCGTTAATTCTGACGTACCGCATCGCTAAAGTAATCTATTCGATGGAAATCATCAGGCGTGGCCCATCTCTAGGACTCAAATTCGGCGGTCCTACTTACCTGCGCGCTGTTCGATATCTCTCATGGGTTTAGAGCATGTCCCATCGATGGACGATACGCCCATCGGGATGTGAGATCCTGTTGCTTCCAGCGGGGGTGATTGGGTGCCAGACGACATCGTGCTTAGTTGTAAGATGATGATTCCGTATTCCCCTCCTGTGTTGTGTGACATCATACTTCGGCCGTCGCCGAAAACATATACGAAAAAGGAAATATGTTGCATCGATCACGACTAGCAGTACGTGTAGTACGGCAAGTGCAGGGTTGAACCTTGCGTAAATAAACCAACGTAAATGATGTGGGGGTTATGGTGAGGTATCCTCGTCCCCTCAAAAGCCGACGCCGCCTTTTATCGCCTTGGATTCATACCCCGACACGTCCACCTCCTCAAACGTCTCGGCCGCGCCCTTAACGGGGAACGCGCGATTCAACGCATAGTACACGACGGACGATACCCCGAACCCGGTGAAGAACGAGAGCTCGTAGAGCCGTGTAGCCGCGATCGGCACGGTACGACCCGCTGTGGCGCACAAAGATTCGCGGGAGGCGTCGTCAAAGTGAATTAGGTTAGAACTTTTTTCTCCCTTCTCGACCGGGCCGTGACGGATCATCGCCCTATGGCCAGGTTCGAGCAGGGCTGAGAGAGAGTAGGGACTCACTTGCGCCAGCGAATCCAACCACGTTGATGAGGATACCCGCGATGTAGGCAGCGTAGGCGCTACAAAAGGTGTCGTCAGCCGTCTGGATAACCCACGCACCCATTCACCGCTAGCCACTCTCGGCCCACTCACCGGAAATTCACTCCATATGTGTACCAGTACCAGGTATCGTTCCCCGTCTGGTACAAGTCGACAACGTTATAATGGCCTTTGCGAATCAGATAATATTCAGTGACCTAGCAATATGGCGGATGAGTCCCATCCGCTTGTTCGCGAGCGCGGTCCATGGCTATGAAGATGGACTCACCATTACGCCAGCAATGGAGCTTAGGAAGACAGAGTATGCGGACAGGTAGGTCGCAAAGTCATTGCTGCTCTTAAGCAAGTTCCATGGACACATGCACAAGCCTACGATAGCCGCAATGTATCCGCCTCGTCGGATATTCTACAACACAGCCAGTGATGTCGAAGATTGATTCGATCACGTAGCGCCGGCGTCGGTCAACCATCTAGGACACCACAGCGGACAACAACACCCACAATGAAACGAGGAAGGAGTGCGGTCAGATCACACCCTGCCGAGACTGAATTGGCGGATATGTTTGTTCTGCGCAGGCATATGCGCGAACCACCCATCGTCAGATGTGAAGTGGAGGCAAGACATGAATCGCCGTTTATGGTTCAGTATCATAAAACAAACTTACCCCATCTGGTGCGTGCGTGGTTATTCCATGAATATCGATGATGTATCTCGAGCAAAGAAGACAATTTTTGTCGCTCACCTGCGCAATAACAAAGGAAGCGGAGATGAACCATACCTGGTCAACCAGTGCAGTCGCATCAGGAATGTGAATAGGCAAGTAAATGTGAGACATACCCCAAATCTGGTCGCATGAGAAGGATTATCGTCCAAGAATCGGCCCAATAAATCGATGGGCGACCAGATAGCTTCCCCATATATAGCTTGTGAAGATGAACTAACCAAGATGCCGATTAAACACACGAGAGAAGATGCCAAGGGAAAGGCGAAGAGCTGCGGCCAAAGCGCCGCAGCGGGCGTCCTCGCCCTAGACGCAAAGTCTGGTGCGTTCCTGTTCCGTATCCAAGTGAGATGGGGACTGAACTGAGAAGCGGACGGAGGCGTGCCGTACGTGAGAAGCGTCACCATGTTACTGATGGCATGACATGAGGCTCACGACCATTGCCCAGGCCAGATTGGATCCATGGATGGAGGAAGGCTGCTGTACGATTGGACCGATACCGCGTGCTTTGATGATACACCATATGAGGAACACGATTGCCGCGGTGGGCGTAACGACCGTCTTCACTACAAAAAAGTGTCTGCTGTGTTGAGAAGGGGGGGCGTGAGCGACTGGGGTTTCTTGAAACCGAGAACCTTCTCTTACGAACATCTTGTGCACGGGGAACCATAATAAGGGCAGCGATAGGAGCCAAAACAAGAAGAAGCATATAAAGTCCCGAGTATTTGTTCCGGAAGAAGCCGCAAGTGAATTGGCTGCGTCCGAGCATTCGAAATGTGTTCATAAGACGTGATGGCGTGCCCAAACCCCAGAAGGGATAATTGACTCACGAATTGTATTTACGCTCGGCCATATCGCGCGTAGCATCGCCAACACGCACGTCCCTCCAATGCTCGCTTGAACCCCATACCATATACTGCAACAGTTTCCATTTTCAAAAAATAGCGGCAACACGAGGAGGGGAGCTGTCAGGGTGTCACTCACCAGGCCATTGCGCCTCGATTGAAGACACACCACAGGCTTCCAAAGACTCCGAAACTCGTGCGGATGACGACTGGAAATGTGACATGGAACACTGCACCGGGACGCGCGTTCAAGACCAAAAACGGTGTCACGATCGTGAACCCGACCCATACGCAGATCCAGGCCTGCCACCACGCCATCCCCAATTGGATCATGGACGATACAATCATCCATCTGATGTAGCCCAACCAGAGGTTTTGGTTTATTTTTATGCTGGCTGTTTTCAGAGATCACACGAGCGACTCACGTGTTGATGTTGAACAGGTCCGCTACCCAGCTGTGTCGAATCAAAGATTGGTCTTTCTCACTAACCCAAAGCAAGGGGAAACGCCCAGACGCACAACGCAACATAGTTGTATCCACGCCAGGTCCTTTTGTCGGGTGCAACAGGCAGCAGGTCCTCATTCTTCGAGACAGCCGAGATGCCAGTGGAAAGAAGGATGGTATTAGGCGATGATACTCGTTGTAGCCGCAGAAGGGTGTACTCACGGTGATTAATTGCTGGACCAGAGTGAGGCTCGGGTCGTGAGGGACTTCGAGAGCTCGGATGAGTCTATGGACCATGCCTAGTGACGAAGTCGCGAAATGTCCTTGACAGACGCTTTAGAATGAGAATGGGGGAGTACCCGGGAGGAACCACAGCCGCACTGGCAACGTGAGATGGAACTGCCGGCTTCTTCAACCTTGTGAGATCCCCTTATCTCGGAAACACGCATCATGATAGCCCCAGTTGGTTGTCGAAGCTCCGGGGTGTCGATAAGACGTCGTACACATTCATTCGTCGGGTACCAAAGATAGAATACTAGCAGGGGACTTACCCACTGGTTGGTTACATCGAATGGCACAGCTGTGGCTTCAACGATGTCCAAGGTTCCAGAGACCATCACTAACGCGACGAGGCATGTAAAGCTGCGGAAAGGCACGCTGATCACTATTAACGGTGTTATCATGGACCATCTGGATGGAGCGTATGAATTAAATTGATGCATGTCTTAATACAAGCATGTGCTTGAGGGCCCAGGCCAACAAGTAGCGTATGTTGGGACCACAAACAACAAGCAAGAGCAAAGCGAGCAGATGAGACGAGGGACATAGGAAAGGAGTGTCAATCATATGCTTTGATCGTAAATATGATGTGGAGATGCTAGGAATAGATAAGGTGATGATATATACAAATGTGCAATGGTATCCTATTGGGCATAGGTTGATCGTTAATACAGGAAGGAAACTTTGGAAGAAGAGTGACCAACAAATTCGTCATTCCAACTCGGAAGTCGGGGAAGCACGACTTGTTGGTGATGATTGTGCTTGCTTGAAGCGTTCGGAGGTGGGCGACGGCGAGGAAAAAGCGAAGGCGGAATAGATGCGCTGGCGCTCGGGAGTCGAGAAATCGTTGGCTTGACGTGAAGGTTCATCGATGTTGCACGTGTCGTTTGTTGAAGGAAGGGGCTTGTCGATTATAGGAGGAGAGAAATAGTCGCGAATAACCGGTTCCGCCGACTGTTCCTAGATGAAATGTTATCATCAGTACCTGCCAATAGCTAGTGAATGCGTATGCGAACCCTTTCGGTGTGCACGTCGGGTTCTTGGCTTTCCATGCGAGTTGCGTCATAGGCCTCCGAAACGTCCGCCAGGGGGGAGACAGTCAATTCGTAACATCGTGAGTCGATGCCTATTTGAGAAATGGAGAGAGGGGGAGGTTGGCGGTGCGACTCGCGCTCTTCGGCAACGGGCGGGAGTGGAGATGTTTTGCGAGAACGAGACGACTTGGAGCTACTCTTTTTCCCGTTGGAGCATCTGTTTTTTCCAGCAGAGCCGAGAGGCTTTCGCGTCTTCTTTGGTTCTGGTCCGTGCTCCTTGTGTTTCTTGGAAACGGGGACTGTGAGGACTTTTGTAGCGAGAGCGCCGGTCTTTCTCTTCTTTGTCTCTGATGCGGTGGTAGGACCCGCGCGTTCACCGGTGATGGGGTGAAGGTTTTCCTTCTCGATGGCGGCGAGAGTGGATAGCAATGTGGCAGCTGCATCCGTGGCAGCGAGGGTGATAGCGCGCACATGGGTGTCATCGTGGGGGAGGACTGATGGGGAGTCCTGAAACACGGTGAATGAGCGCACGGACATTTGGACAGGAAGGCGGTGAGGGGACGGGACACGCGTGGTCGCTGTGCAACACGTTGAAGAAGAGAAATTGAACCGCGTTCCGCCTCGCTTAGGATTTAAAGCTCACACTTGCCATTTTAAGACCCCGCCCCACTCCGCCGACGCGACGCGTCCAAGTCACGTGCAAGGGGCGCACGTTGAGTGGGCGTGTTTCGTTGACCTCGTAGTACTACATATGTAGTGTCTCAATGAAGACCGGGTTCAGTCATCCTTACTGACTACTAGCTCACTCAGCTTGGACCGATCACTGATCGAGTGTCCGGGAATTTCATTTGGTATGAATTTATTTTTCGAATTCTTTGTTCCCTGGCCGCGGCAACTTTTCAAGTCGGCTGACTTCTCAAAGTGCGTGCTTGGTTCACTTGACGTGGTTGATCGGCGGACAGCCCTAATCCGTATACCCGTTCACTCCTTACCCGACTCTTGCCTTTTCAGGAGGTCCTCCTTCGATGGAAGATATTGAAATGATGACTGATCGCTCCTGCTCAGTCCGCGATAGAAAAAGGTGCCTGCACTCCATGACATTATCGAACCTTTCCTGCTGGGAACGTTTCTTTCCACTCGTCTATCTGAACAGCCGCTACTGCCAACCTGGGGTCCGGCTGCCTCATGCTAGCCACGCTGCAACGGCCCCTCACTCATTTAAATTCGCCGGTCTGCTTAACTCGCTCTTCGCTCCTACTTCCCACTGCTCCTCTCCACTTTCCTCGTCTTCGGACGCCCTCCCCTCGGCCTCTCAGGTCCCCTACATCGTCCCCGTCGTTGCAGTGTTATCCCGGGATGCCGCCAAAGCAATCCTCGGCCAACTCCCCCCCTCCCCCTGCCCTGGGTACGCTCATCGACAATGACACCCTCGAACTCGTCGAGGTCCTTGGCGTTGGAGGCTACGGCGTCGTGTATCGTGCTGTAGACCCTCTTGCCCGCAGTTACGCCGTCAAGTGTCTCATCAGTTCGCACGCTCACACTGGCTCCCGCCAGCGCCAATTGCACATGCGGGAAATAGCCCTTCACCGCCTTGCGTCAGCCCATCCAAACGTTGTCACCCTCCATCGGGTCGTGGAGGAGCACAACTACACCTACCTCGTCATGGACTACGCTTCCGATGGAGACCTCTTCTCTCAAATATTACACCATTGCCGTTACCTCGGTCAAGACCACCTAATTAAACATATATTCTTACAGCTTCTCGACGCCGTCGAATATTGCCATTCGCTGGGAATATATCATCGGGACCTTAAACCTGAGAACGTCCTCTGCTTCGACAGCGGCCTTCGAGTCGCTATCACCGATTTCGGCCTCGCTACGACAGATAGGTTCAGCGAGGAGTTTCGTACCGGTAGCGTTTACCACATGAGCCCAGGCGCGCTTTCCCCCCTCACCGTTCCGATTCTCGATAATTGATTTTTCCCCCTTCCAGAATGCCAAGGTGGCGAGTTCGCACCGACAGGGTCCTACTCACCCCTATTCAACGACATCTGGTCCTTGGCCATTATTCTTTTGAATCTGGCTACCGGTCGCAATCCCTGGAAGTCGGCCTCCTCGTCCGACCCCACCTTTCAGGCGTATCTTCAGGATCCTCGTAACTTCCTTCCCACCGTCCTTCCCATCTCTGCAGAAGTCAACAACATTCTCTGCCGCATGCTTGAGGTGGACTGGCGCTGTCGCATTACGCTATCAGAGGTCAGGGCTGCCATACAGCAAGTAGACCACTTCTACGCAGAAGGCGTCATATTCGAAGGAAGCATGGCACGCTGTGCGTGGGAGATCGATATCGACATCGAGAGCGATTCGGATTCTTCTACTCCTGGCGAGCCTGAGGAACAGCCCGAGGAACTTCGTTCCCGCTGGAGCAAGGACAGCGATTCAGAGATGGACTACGTAAGGACGTCCATCCGGGACCCCATGTGGGACGAAGAGTACTCATCTTGCAACGCAACATGGGCTATTGAGTCGTCCATACGCTCTCCCTCGCCGGCTGTGCTTGAGCCTCTCAAGATCTGTGAAGCCCCTCGCACACCTCTATCCCCTTATTCACCGTTGTCCCCTGCTGTGTCTGGGTCAATTCCCTCCGTTCCTCGCACCCCCGAGGGTATCGGCATGTTGCGCACTAGGCCAATGCTTGGTCCCTCGAAACCTCTCAAAATCAATACCGACTGTGGCCGCCGAATTTTCTTCACCAGTAGCAACAATACTCACACCACCTTGTCTTCCATGCATACCGCAGTCGAAAGCGCCACCCCATTCTCGTCTTGCTTCTACCTTCCATCTCCCGACTCCATCTCCAAGATCTCTCTTCCTTGGACTTCGTCTACGATGCCATCGAGCGTGGATCTCGGTGTCTACGCCACCCCGGGTAGCCATCATACCGATCCGACATCATGGGACTACCCAGACGCCGATTTCGTCTCTTCATACCCCTCCACTACGACTTCCTCATCTGAGAGCGTGGTGGGTCTAGACCTAGACGTGACTTCCAAGAAGATGCTGGAAGACACTTCGCCTGCCCACTTGGCCATTTGGCGTCGAGATCCCGTCATTACTAAGACTATGAATCCCTACGTGCCTGCTGTAGTCATGAACACGTGTCGACAGGAGGCATACGCCCCAAAGGGCACATTCGCCGTTCATCCTCCACTCTCCTCTCAACATCCGCATGTCGTAAACGGTATTACCGGGCCACTTCCTCGACCTAGTTCTCCTGTCCCCATCCCTGTCCCCCGATCTTCGAATGGGAGTGAAGAGAAGCGGTGGTCCTCGTCTCTTTGGCGCTTTTCCTTTCCCCGTGCTTCGTCACCGCCTCGTACTCCACACAGCATCGTTGAGGAGGAACATCGAGGAAGGAGAGGTTCGTTCACAGAGGCATTTTCGTTTCATTCCTTTTTCACTTCAAGTCCTACATCGTCTTGGCGTCGCACACCTTCTCCACCTGCTTCGGAACCCTCTCCAGCGTCTCGCTCGGCTGCGCCGCTTCAGAGAGGCCCACCAGTAACGTCTCGGGTGCACGAGCAGTGTCGCCAGGCCGCGCGACCGTGGACGAGACGTCACTGGTTCTCTCCAGGAAAATTCTTCGCCACCGCCGGGGCTGCGTAGGACGTTTTCACGCACGTCGTTCCCTACCCATTGCATTCTTCATTCTCATACACGACATAACCTTGCACGCAGCTTTACATGGACGATCGAAAAAGAATTTGTTGTATAAAAGCCGCGCATCATCCTCACTCTTCGTCTCATTCATGTCGGTTAGCATTTACATATCTAACCCACTTCGACGTTCGCGACCCTGACACCGTTTTTCTCATTCGTACTTTTCTTCTCTTCCCTTGTTTTTTGCCGGCGAACCCAGCAAATGTATGTTTAAGTACCGTACCCGGTGTACGTCCCTGTTCTATGTCACCAATGATAACGCGCAGACACGACGCAATTCATTTCATTCACACATGTGATTCGTGGCGTTCTCATTTGGATCGTAAACAAGCTGTTCTGGAAAATGACGACGCAACGGATGCACACAAGGCGTTTTTGCCAAGGCCGGCTTGCCTAAAGCTTAATCCGCTCGGACCAGTTCGGCGTTCATATATTTGGTGCGACTCGTTTTGTTGTTGACAGGCTCGCTTATCAAGACGACATAGGAGTCCCACTACCCCAGATAAACGTCCATTGTGCACAAAAGGCACATTGTTTCACCGGTCTAAATAATACGCGGCACCGAGAGCTTGGTCCGAAACGTGGTTCATTTTTTTCCTCGCGGGCCCACAGCGCCGCGTCTGCCAGTTGTATGCCTGGATCGGTCCCGTCGCGGGTCTCAGATCGAGGTCGGGTTTCAGGACGGGGGCCGCAGGTCAAAACACGTGTGAGGCCACTTCAAGTGCGGGATACCGTGTTTGGACAATCCGGCGGCGGCAGGGAGTCCCCGAGTCTTTCAGTCTCTTTTCCGAGCCTTTTTCTCGATGCGGCGGCGCGGATCGCGAGGCGCTGATAGCGCCTTGCTGATATGTCTGATGGGTTGCACGAGGCAGAGCTGACCGATGCGGCGCGTACAATGTTTTGCCGTGACTAACATGACAGAGTGGCTTTGACGTGTCCGAGGGATGGAGCAATGATTAGGCGGTTTGGCCTGAAAATCGTCATCATCATCTCGAAGAGGCATTGAGCTGCCAAAAGCACACGCGGTTTGACTGATGAGGAATGCAGGCGGGGGGCTTTCTTGGTAAGATCGGCGACACGACAACGTCCGAAGAGGACACTGATAATCATCGCCCGCGGAGCTGAAAATGAGGGAAGTCGAGCTGAGGCTCCATATACGTGCTGTCACAATGGGAGCTGGACCTTTGGTTTGGACGGTCGAACATGTCCCGTCGGGTCCGACTGTCGCATGACCCGCGCTCGGGGCTGGCGGCCAGGCTTCTTGTTTGGTTCGCCGAGTTTCGAAATGATCAGAGACAAGGCGAGCGTTGTTCTTCAAGCTTACAGCCACCGAATGGGCCGGGACCGAGCCTGAGATTTGTTACATTTTCTGGGCTTTCCAGACAGTGCAAGACCTTAGACAGCGGAAGCGTATTTGGCATGTGGATTTTGGAAGTTGTCCAAGAACCTGAGAGTCGGGGTACCGGTGGCTTAGCGGGATATGCCGCCTCCGAGTCCTTGGGTCTGCTTCGGCAGGCGCCAGCTTGCGTGAGTTCGAATCCTGCAAAAACCGCCAAGGGGTTTTAGTGGGTACTAGTAGTGGCCTTTAGCGAGGGGCAATCCGGTCCTAAGCCAAAACACTGCAAAAGTGTGGCATTTGGGTGATGGGAAGTATAAGGTAAGTTCCCTAAGTCTAATTTGGTAGTACCGTTCTGTATAGGTATAGCCTGAGTCCGACTCGGAGTCGGACTGCCCTAGCCTGAGCGAGGTTTTAGTCCACAGTACTCACTTAAGTCTTGTGACGTCGAAGGCTCCTCACGTTGCCAAGGCATTGTAACCGCCCCGGAAAATGCTGCCTGGGTACGGCTGCCACGAGCAGCGAAGCTTGAGCGTGAGCCTATTACTAGTATAAAAGCATTTTTTTCCCGAGTCGCCGCCGGCGCGACAAGTTTGATGGTTTTGCCAACTTACCTCACTGAGGCTCCGAGGGGCCACTCAGCATCACTATTTAAGTTTAACAGCAAGTTCCCATCGAGCGTCTAGAATCATGGCTCAAGGTTCTCCCCCCGGCGCCCTTTCCTGGCGTTTGGTTGCTTATCTGGGAACATTCTTTTCAACTAGCTCAGGCTATACTTGCCACGAGAAGCGCTCGGATGCTGTGGTCATTTGCCGCTCAGCATCGCCACTATTACAGCAAGCCCTCAAAGAGGATATCTCGGGCGGTAAGGTCAGGATTCGTAGGAGCTTCCTTGAACCGAACCGTGATGTCCTACTCTCCGCAGGATGTCTATGCAAGACATCTCGTCTCACGGCGCGGATATCCGCTGTGGACGCCAGAACCCAACATGAACCTTCCAGATGTCTATATCGAACAGGGGCTCAAGATTGGGGATGTGGGCGTCG